>CAKNYM010051418.1:14647-45107 GCA_932195095.1 Andricus curvator | reverse complement strand
TTCGTCTCGAATCAACACATCTGTTCTGCTCTTGCATCAACTTTGAAGTATATTAATGAAAAAAGTTTGACTATAAAAAACCGATTTTCAAAATATATAAATTACCATAACTTCCGTACTCTTCAATAAAATTTATCAATATTATAGGTCAATCGATTTGTCTCGAACCAAGGAATCTTTTCCGTTCTTGCATCAATTTTGAATTATGTTAGTGGAATAAGTTTTACTATAAAAAACCGTGTTTTCCAATATTATACATTACCATTGCTTCCTTAATCTTCAATAAAATATATCAATGTTATAGGTCAATTGAATCGTCTTGAATTAACACAACTTTTCTACTCTTGCATCAACTTTAAATTATGAGATGGAGACCATTTTTATTATAAAAATCGATTTTGAAATATATAAAATACCATAACTTCCCTACTCTTTAATAGAACGTATTAATATTGCACATTAATCGATTCGCCTCGAATCAACACATCTTTTCTGTTCTTGCATCAACTTTGAATTATGTTGAAGGAAAAAGTTATTCTATAAAAAATCGTATTTTCAAATATCATGCATTACCATAGCTTCCTTACTCTTGAATGAAATGTATTAATATTATTGTTCAATCGATTCACCTCGAATCAACACACCTTTTCTGTTGTTGCATCAACTTTGAATTATGTTATTGAAAAAAGTTTTACTATAAAAAAAACGATTTTAAAAATATATAATTCACCATCACTTCCCTACTCTCTAATAAAATGTAATAATATTGTAGGTCAATCGAATCATGTCGAACCAAGGAATCTTTTATATTCTTGCATCAACTTTGAATTATGCCAATGAAAAAAGATTCATTATAAAAAATCCAATTTTTCAAATATTATTGAGTGCTAAAAAAAATGCAATAGATATTTTTCGAAATCCTTCTGTCAGTTTCAAGATATTAGCGGTGAAAAAAATACCTTAAAATTTCATCAATTTATCTGCAACCGTTTTCAAGTTATCGTGTTCACAAGAAAGTGTGACATCCACACACACACATCCGCACAATTATTTAGAACATTTTATTAGAAATTTTTAAATTGAGGAAGATTTAATTAAATGAATTTAAAAATTTTGGAAAATTTTACCATTGCAAGGCTTCCTCTATGAGGAAGCAAAAATGATTTGAACACAACGTGTGTGTGGCACAAACGTGAAATGTGACACCACTCTCTTGATTGCACAATCCTTTCTTGTAATCTGATAGGTTCACGCAGTAGGACGCTTACTACTATATTAATTATCATAAAGGAAAGTTAGATTAAACGTTTAAGGTGGCATGTAAAATGAATTGCTAGCTCCCGCTTCATCCCACGTTTTCCCAGACTTGAAATAAGATTCTTAGGATACAATAATTTACATCACTAGCTACCGGGTATGCTTTTCTTGAATTAAAAAACCTCTTTTTTTTGACTCAACCAAATATTTTTGGAAGATAAATTCAATCATACCTTTAACTACTTTTTAATGTTATCACTAAAATTAAAATAGTCATAATAAGAAAAAGGAAAGGGGAAAGAAAATGAAGGCAAGCAAATCCCATTCCTTCATTTTTTCTCTGGTCTTTTTTTTAACACAATAATTTTTTTTTTTATATTGAAAAAATTTTTTATATAGGGACAGTAGATGAAAAACCATTAACATCAAATTATCTTTCCAACCAAAAAATACATTTTGAATAAATAAATTTAACTTTTAGTTAAATGGTTGAAGTTTCAAAAAAAAAGATGAATCATCAATAGAGAAAATTAATTTTCTATCAACATAAAGTAAACGTTTTTCAACCAAATTGCTGAATTTTCAAACAAGAGTCCAATTTTCTACAAAAGAGTTCAATTTTCCGCCAGAAAGGATAACTTTTTAACAAAATTTTTGAAGTTCAATCGGATAATAAAACTTTTAACTAAAAAAGAAGAATTATCCCCAAATAATTGAATTGTCAACTAAAATATATAAATCTTCAATTTAAAATGGAACAGTTAATTTTTTATTTAAGAAATTAATTAAACAAAAAAGATGAATATTTAACTAATTGATGGATCTCCAACCAAAAAGATGAAATTGTAATAAGTTTGTTTAACTTTCTACTAAGTAGTTGAATTTTAAACAAAAAAAAGATAAATTTTCAACAGACAAAATCAACTTTCTACAACAACAACAAAAAAACAATTTTCAACAAAGTACACAAATTTCCCACAAAACAGATGAATTTTCAAACAAAAAGAAAGAATCTTCAACGAAAAAATAGGATTTTTAACAAAGGAGTTTAACTGATAACTAAATTGTCGAATCTTCAACCAAAAATACGATTTTCAATAAACAGTTCATTTTTAACAAAATGATTCGATTTTCAACTAGAAAGGATCACTTTTTAACAAAATCGGTAATTTCTCAACCAGATAATAAAAATTTTGACCAAGAAAAAAGAATTTTCTACAAATAGTTGAATCGTCAACTAAAAGATCTTCAATTTAAAATGGAATAGACAGGTTTAAAAAAAAATTAATCCAACAAATGGGATGAATATTTAACTAATTGATGAATCTCCAATAAAAAAAGAAAAATTGTAATAAGTTAGTTTAACTTTCAAACTAAATAGCTGAATTTTCGACCAAAAAATATGAATTTTCGACAGACAAAATTATTTTCTACAACAACAACAAAAAGAAACAATTTTCAACAAAGTACACAAATTTCCCACCAAACAGATGAATTTTCAAACAAAAAGAAAGAATCTTCAAAGAAAAAATAGGATTTTTAACAAAGGAGTTTAAATGATAACTAAATTGTCGAATTTTCAACGAAAAATACGATTTTCAATAAACAGCTCATTTTTAACAAAATGGTTCAATTTTCAACTAGAAAGGATGACTTTTTAACAAAATCGGTAATTTCTCAACCAGATAATACAAATTTTGACCAAAAAAGAAGAATTTTCTACAAATAATTGAATCATCAACTAAAAAATATTAATCTTCAATTTTAAATGGAATATTTTTATTTTTTTATTAAAAGAAATTGATTCACCAAAAATATGAATGTTTAACTAATTGATGAATCTTCAACCAATAAAAGGAAATTGTAAGAAGGTACTTTAACTTTCAACTCAATAATTGAATTTTCAATAAAAAAAGATGAATTTTCAACACAAAAATAAATTTTCTAGAAACAAACAAAAAAAAAACAATTTTCAACAAAGTACGTAAATTTTCCACAAAATAGGTGAATTTTCAACCAAAAAAAAAGAGTCTTCAACGAAAAAATAAAAATTTTAACAAAGGCGTTTAACTGATAACTTAATTGTCGAATTTTCAACCAAAAATACGATTTTCAATAAATAGTTCATTTTTAACAAAATGGTTCAATTTTCAACTAGGAAGGATGACTTTTTAACAAAATTGTTCATGTTTCAAACAGATAATAAAACTTTTGTCCAAAAAAGAAGAATTTTCTACAAATAATTGAATCGTCAATTAAGAATATAAATCTTCAATTTTGAATGGAATAGTCTTTTATTTACAAAAAGATTAATTCAACAAAAGAGATGAATATTTAACTAATGGATGAATCTCCAACCAAAAAAGGAAAATTATTGTACTAAGTTAGTTTAACTTTCACACTAAATAGTTGAATTTTCAACCAAAAATCTGAATTTTCGACACACAAAATTATTTTCTACAACAACAACAAAAACAAACAATTTTCAACAAAGTACATAATTTCCCACTTAGATAGTTGAACTTTTAACAAAAAAGATTAATCTTCAATGAAAAAATAGGATTTTTAACAAAGAAGTTTAACTGATAACTAAGTAGTCGAATTTTCAACCAAAAATATGATATTTTGTCCGGTGAGATTAACTTTTTACCAAAAATATGATTGTTTGACAAAATAGGCTAGAAACTGAAAAAACATCTTTTCAACCAAATTGTTGAATTTTGGACTAAAAAAGATAAATTTTTAAGCTAAAATAGATCAACTAAATTTTCAGAAAGAATTTTCAGTCACCATCTAATGAATAATTACTTTTTAAATGTCATCCCCTTAAGTCTATTTTATAGAGTCCCATAAAAACCCCATAAGTGCAAAATTGGTTTTGCGAGTTTCTGGCGCTGATTACGATTTTTTGCAACTTTTTTTATACAAATTCTTTTGAAAGAATGAAATACTATTTTTCACTGATAAATAGACATTGACATAAAATGTCAATAATGATTAAACAATTCATTATTATTTTTAATAATATCCTTGTCCACCTTTCATTTAGAGCGAGGTAAAAATTAATACAAAATATGTAACAAACCTAATTGCGTAAACAAATTATTATTGTTTATTACTATCTTCTCCAATAGCAATGTTAGATAGTTCAGGTTTTTCTGCAATTTTCCATTTTTTGTCAAATTTTACTTAGTGAGGTAATAATTAACACAAGTTAACAAACATAATTGTTTAAACAATCAATTATTATTTCTAATAATATTATTATCTTTGAATAATGATAGAAATTAGCCGGTTTTTTTTAAATATACAACTTTTTTCCATTTTTCAATTGGAGCGAGTTGAAAATCAATGAAATTTAAGAAACAGAATTGTTTAAACAAATTATTATTGATGATATCTCTCTTTTCCCACAGTAATGCAGTTTTTTTCGGAATTCTTCCACGTTTTGTCAAATTTCACTTAGTGTGGTGATAATTATTACAAGTGGATAAAAATAATTGCTTAAACAATGTATCATTATTTATAACTATCAACTCTTAGATAACCGATAGAAAATTTCGGTTTTTATGAAATTTCTGACTTTGCTTTGGCTTATTATTTATGAAAAAAGTAATAAATAGACAATCGAGAGAATCACTTTTTAAATAATTCATTTCTTTCTTGTGAATATCTTTTTCTGAAATTAAAAATATAAAATGTAAATTTTCCTTGAAGTACTTACTGAGAGCCTTTTTTAAAACTAATATTGATATTTATTATTTTTTCCTAACTGAAAAGTAAAAAAAGAGAAGAAAATTTCAGAAAAACTTGCAACATTCTAGCATTAGTCTGAACGAAGATAGTTAAAAACCATGATAAATTTTTTAAACAATTATATATGTTAACTTGCATTAATTATTATCCCAATAAGTAAAAAGTGGACAAAGAGTTAAAAATTCCTGAAAATCCGTAACTATCTAGCATTATTATAAGAGAAGATAGTTATAAACATTATTGATTAATTTAAACAAATGGTTTTGTGGAATTTCACTAATTATTACCTCGCTCTGAGTGAAAAGTTGAGAAAAAGTGACAAAATACCGCAAATGTCTAGCATTACTATAGGAGAAGGTATTTTAAGAATATTATTAAAAATAATATTAAATTATTTAAACAATTATTTTCATTAACTGGAATTAATTATTACCTCACTGTAATTGAAGGCTGAACCAAAAGTGGAAAATTTTAGAAAAAATTGAACCTTTTAGCATTATTCAAAGACATTATTATTTTAACTAATAATAAATTGTTTAACAAGTTATTGGCGTAAAATTCAGTTTATAATTGCCTTGATCTAAATGTGGAGTTAAAAATAAGTTGAAAAATTCGAAAAAAACGCGATTTTCTGACTCTATTCTAAGAACAAATTGCTAAAAACAATAATAAGTTGTTTAAACAATTAATTTCAACATTTAATTATTAGTAGAAAGTAGCGTTTCATTTTATTAGAATCAATCTCTATTTAAAAAACCGCAAAAAATTATAATTAGCGCCGTAACGCGCAAAACTTAATTTTTCACTAATGGGGTTTTCCTTGGGACCCTATAATACAAACTTATGGGAGAGATATTGAAAGAAAATGTGTATTTCCATTTTATAGCTAATTGTGAAAAGACACGTTGAGTTTCAACTTGATTCACCTAATATTGAAGATTTTGAATAAAATTTACAAAAACGTTTGTTTTTTTCTTATGGGAAATATGTGCTCAACTTCATGGGGCTAGCCGAACGTATAAATATAATTTTTTTTTTTAACCGCAGTTTTTTGCGGACTCGAACAGAGAACAAAATTTCCAATGCATTTTTGGACTATCATAACGTGGACGCTCTCTTTGGTTAAGGTGCTGCAAACGAGTAGGCTTTTAGAATAATACAAAATACGAATACAAGGATGAATTTTTTTATGTAATATTTTCACCACATAATCCGAAGGCTTATACATGTGCATGACTAGAGCCCTTTTTTCGAAAAATGGTCTTTTTGTTGTTCTTTTTTTGTGAATTGAAACGCACTTTGAAACGAAAAGCGCCTGTTTTGCCTGTTGCTCGTTTCCAGGCGCAGAAAATTCAGGATATTTTTAATTGAAAAAAGAAAAAAGTTAAATCATTTTTCGAAAAAAGGGCTCTAGGTATACACATGTATGCCTTCAGATTAGGTGGTGAAAATATTACATCAAAACAATTCGACCTTCTAGTCATATTTTGTATTACTCTAAAAACCACCTCGTTTGAAGCACCTCAAAATTATGCTAAAGAAATATTTTCTTTAAAATAAGAATTTTTAAATTTTTAATTTTAAAGAATTTTTTTCACAATTTTAAGTATCAATATTTTAAAAATATTGAAACGACCAGTAGACTAAAAAAAAATTTTAACATCATAATTATTACGTATTACCCTGGTCAAAAACCTTAACATCAAAATTTAATTTAAACTATCAGTTTAGAACTATAATCTTACAAGTATAAAGAATGACGTCGACATTCTGCTTGTAGGGATTGTGAAGAAAATTATCTCGTCTCTCCGTAGCTTAGTGGTCAAGATCATCGGACCGGAAATCTGAATGACGTGGTGTTCGAATCCCACCGGAGCTAGAGAGAATTTTTTTCACAATTTTAAGTATCAATATTTTAAAAATATTGAAACGACCAGTAGACTAAAAAAAAAAATTTTAACATCATAATTATTAAATATTTTCTTTAATTGAAAATAATTTTTTTTTCTGAATGTGTGATGATGATTAGAAGAACTAAATGATTTGAGATCCTGTAGATCTTTCCACGAGATGATGGTCACTCAAGCAACGCAACGGGTATTAATCACCTACGAGAAGTGTCATCCTGGGGTTCGACCCACCCCAGCATTCCTTCATTTGAATGCCACACACATGCACACCTACCTCTCTTCCTATCCCTGCCCTCTTTCAAAACATTATGGAGGATCGTTGCCAACCGATAATAAATCAATTGTATCGAAACCCTTCAATTTCGACGGATCGATCGTCTCGAGTCTCAAATTTTATGCTACACAAAAATATTTCAAGGAATCTGTATTATCATCAGAGAATAGCAGGAATATTTAACTTCTTTTCAGACTAGATGGAAATATGAATTAAAAATTGTTTTTATTCATTTCTGTCTGAAAAAAGATCTTCTCCTTTCGCTCCGCTGGGAATCGAACCACAGAACTTCCGATTGCCGGTCGGGTGCTTCTCCATTAAGCTACTAGAGAGATCAAGAGAAGAAACTTTTTTCAGAAAATAAACGCATTATTTTGCAAGGTGATCTTTTTTCAGAAAGAAATTAATGTAAATAATTTTGAATTCATATTTCCATCTAGTCTGAAAAGACGTTGAAAATTCATGTTATTATCTGATGATAATACAGATTCCTTGTAAAATTTGATATGTACCACCTTGCAAAAAAATGCGTGTGTTTTCTGAAAAAAGTTTCTTCTCTCGATCTCTCTAGTAGTTTAATGGGAAATCCCACGACCGGCAATCGGAAGTTCTGTGGTTCGATTCTCAGCGGAGCTAAAGGAGAATATCTTTTTTCAGAAAGAAATTAATTACACAAAAATAATCCTCAGTTGCAAACAATCATCATTAATGTACTATCTAATTTCGAATTGGTAGTAATTTTACTGATGCAATTAGTAGCATTGTGTCTAACTGATAAATTATTAACTTTTTCACTTTCTACTAAATGCAATGGTTAGATTTATGTTACTAAATGAATTAGTAAGGTTATTTTACTAATCTGCTTTTTACTCACTTACTAATTCAATGAGTAGCAATCGATTGATAAAGAAATATGATTTAATCATTTTTCAAATACTTCCTTCTAGTTTTTGAGTTTTAATTAAGAAAATTTAATGTTTTCTTAACTTGTATTCTCTTGTATTTAGTTTTCTCAAGTTGCATTTAAAAAAACGTAAAACATCATAATTAGCACCAAAAACTCGCAAAAGCAAGTTTCTCATTAGGAATTCTACAATTTTATTGAAAATTTAATTATTCTTTTAAATATGCAAAGAATTGGTTAAAAAGTAATTTGTCTTGGTCAAAAATTCAAAAACCTGCTAGAATTTGTGCTACTTTTTTAATTTTGTTTTGTATTAAAGATTCATCTCTGTGGTAGAAATTTTACTACTTTGTTGAAAATTCGTTTCATTTTTAGTTGAGAATCACGTTTTTAATGTAAAAATAGAAATATTCAATTTTTTATCAAAAATTGACATTTTTAATTGCAAAGTTATCTTTTTTAGTTGAAAAATCAACTGTATCGTTGAAAATTTATGTATATTATTGAAAATTTAACTATTCGTTGAAAAATTCATTTTTTTGGTGGAAAAATCATTTTTTCGTGTTGGAAAATCAACTATTTTGTAGAAAAATTAGGAATGTAAAAAAATAAATGTTATTGATTAATTTTTGGTAGAAAATTGATATATTAAAATATAAATTGATCTTTTCTAATTAAAAATTAATCTATTCGGTTGATAATTCATGTATGATTGAAAATTCGTTTCTTTTTTAGTTTAAAATTAATTTTTTGAACTGAAAATGCAACTCTCTTTTATTTTAATTGATATTTTTAACAAAAAATAATGAGTTTAGTTAAAAATCCAAGTATTTGATTGAAAATTAACTTTTTGGTTACAAATTCATATTTTGGTTAAAAATCATATTCTTTCGTTTAAAATTCAACTTTTTTGTAGATAAATTGAAAATATAAAAAAAATGTGATTGTATCATTTTTGTTGAAAATTGATCTTTTCTAGTTGAAAATTCAACTTTTGGTTCAAAATCAACATTTTCATTGCAAGTTCATATTTTTCGTTAAAAAAATATATTTTTGGGTTGAAAATACAAATTTTTCTTAGATAAATCAAAAATTCAACTGTTTTTTAGAAAAATTGAAAATGTAAATATGAAAAATGTAACTATTTCAGTTTTGGTTAAAAATTGATATTTTCAGTTAAACATTTATCTTTTCTAGTTGAAAATTCAACTAGTTGGTTGAAAATCAACTTTTCGGTTGCAAATTCATATTTTTGATTGGAAAATCATATTTTTGTATTAAAATATAATTGAAAATATAAAAACATAAATGTAACTATTTTATTTGTGGATGGAAATTGATATTATTGATTGTAAATCGATCTTTTCTATTTGAAAATTGAACTATTTGGTTGAAAATTAATGTAGAATTTAGTTGAATTTTTTTTTGAAAATTCGTCTTTTTTAATGGAGCATTAATCTTCCTGATAGAAAATTTATCTTTTTGGTTAAAAATGAACTTTTTGTTTGAAAATTCATTTTTGTGTTTGAAGATTCATCTCTCTGGCTCAAAATGTAACTATTTTGTTGAAGATGCGTTTCATCTTTGTTTTAACATCAATATTTCAACTAATAATTTAACTATTCCATTTTTTGGTGCGAGTGTATTTTTTTATTCAAAAATTCAACTATTTGGCTGAAAATGCACATATTTTGTTGAAAATTCGTTTCGTTTTTGGTTCTGAATTAATTTCCTTTTGTTATAAAAAATGTAGCTGTTTTATTTTTTGTTGTAAATTGATATTTTTCATTGAAAATTTATATTTTCTGATTGAAAATTCAACTATTTGGTTTAACATTTCTGTATTTTGTTGAAACTTGTTTTTTTTTGGGATAGAAAATTAATCTCTTTGGTGAATAAAATTCATCTTTTTGGTTGAAAATTCATGCATTTTCTTAAAAATTATTCTTTTTTGGTAGAAAATTAATCTTTTTGGCTCAAAGTTAATCTTTTTTCTTGAAAATTAGTTTTTTTTTCGAAAATTAATTTTTTAACTGAAAATTTTAATATTTCATGTTTGTTTGAACATCAATCTTCTCCAGTTGAAAATCCAACTATTCATTTGAAAATTTCTGTATTTTTTTGAAACTTTGTCTTTTTTGGTAGAATATTAATTTTCTTGATGACTTCATTCACCTTTTTGTTTGAAAATTCTACTATCAGGTTGAAAATTTCATTAAAAAATAAAATATTTAGTTGAAAATTCATGTACTTTGTTAAAAATTATTCTTTTTTGGTAGAAAATTAATATTTTTGGTTGAAAATTCATTTCTTTAGTTGGAAATTGGTTTTTAAATCAAAGGTTTAACAAAATTTGTTGCCGCAATTTTTTTAAAGACATTTAATCTTTTTGGTAGAAAATTAATTTTTCTTGGTTGAAAATGTTACTATATTGCTTGAAACTTTATTTTACTTGCTTAACAACTTATTTATCTATCTGCAAATTAAACTTCTCTATTTTTTGCTGAAAGTTTATCTTTTTTCGTTGAAAATTCATCTGTTTGGTAGAAAATTTAACAATTTCGTTTAAAATTTATTTGATTTTGTTAAAAACTGATTTATGTAACTTAAAATTAATTTATTCTATTTTTAGTTGAAAATTTATCTTTTTCAGTTAAAAATTCATGTATTTTGTTATAAATTTGTCTCTTTTTGTAGAAAATACACCTTCTGGGTTGAAAATTCAACTATTCGGTTAAATATTTTTTTTTATTGAAGATTCATCATTTTAGTTGCAAATTTATTTATTTAGTTAAAAATGTAACAAATTTGTTTAAAAATTCGTTTTATTTTTTGTGAGAATTGATTTTTTCACTAAAAATGTAGCTATTTTATTTTTGCTCAAAATTTGATCTTTTTCATTTGAAAACTTGTAATCTTGCTAATTGGATATTGCTGCTTTAAAATCAGCCACATTCTTTTTAAAAATTTCAGGAAACAATTTAAAATGTTTTGAAATATTTGTTAATTTTCTCTCCAAATATTCAACAATGTACGTTTTTTTCAAACTTTTTTCAAATTTTTTCAATTTTAAAATTATTTTGAATCTTTTTAAAACTTTTAAATAAGAGATGTTTCATTTTGTTCAATCAAAATTCATTTATTTTTCAATTGTTTAAGTGTTTAATTTATTCTTCCTTTTGGAAAATTTGGAATAGTTTATCCAGTAATTAGAACTTTTATTTTGAACATTGATATTTCAACTAAAAACGATTTTAATTTTTAATTAAAAAAAAAAAAACAGTTGAATTCATGCCAAAAAAGATGAATTTTTAATTGAAATGCTAAATTTTCAACAAAAAACAATACATTTTCAATAAATTAGTTGAATCCTCGACCAAAAAAGATTAATTCTTAATTAGTTACATTTTTAACCGAAAAAGACGAATTTTCAACAACATAGTGGAATTCTCAACCAAAACAAATTGAATAATTTTGAATTCGAAATAGAAATTTTTAATAAATATTTCTTTTTTAGGTTTATTTGTTCACTTGTTTTCATGATTATAGAAATATTGTTTTTGTAAGATTCTTGAGAAAATCAAAAAAGATTTTCGAAGATTTCAGATATGTCGAAAAAGTAGAATTTTTTATTTTACAGGATTTTACAAAATTTTAGGAAAAATCCAAGTCAGTTTAAAAGACATTTAGGACTTTTAGAAGTTGTAAAAATAAATATCTTCTAAACTGAATTGAATTATTCCTAAAATTGTGAAAAATCTTTGAAAATTAGAAAAATGGCCCCTAAATTTTCCAAAAAAATTTCGAAATTTGTAGCAATATTTTGAAATATTTTAAAACCTTTTCAAATTTTCTCTGGAAATTAATTTTTTTAAATGAAAATAGAAATTTCCCAAGAATCTCCAGAAAAGTTTTTTATTTTCTTTAAGCCTTCCTAACTTCTTGAAAAGCTTCGATTTTTTCTTCGAAATCTTCAAAAATTTACATCTTGTTTGGAATTTTTGTGAATCTTTTCAAATTTCAAGTTATTTTGTCAACCATTTCCAAAACTTTTAAACCTTTTAAATATCTTTTAATGTTATACAAAATTTTGCAAAAATTTTGCAAAAATTCTGTTTAAGTCTATTTTTTTTTTGTTTTACAGGATTTTGCAAAATTTTAGGAAAAATTCGAGTCAGTTTAAAAGATACTTAGGACATTTTGAAAAAGTATATTTTAAACTGTCTCGAATTATTCCTGAAAATTTCTGAAAATCTGTTAAGATTAAAAACACTGCATACATTTTTGCAAAAATATTCCTAAAATTCTGAATCTTGCTAATCAAAAAATTTAGCATTAAAATCGTCAATATTCTTTTTTGAAAAATAATTTAAAATATTTTGAAATCTTTGTCAATTTTCTTTTAAAATAAAAAATCAGTTTAAATTTTCCCAGGCCTTTCAAGGAAATTTTTATTATCGTGAAATCTTTCAAAATCTTTTGAGAAGCTATACAATTTTATTTTCAACTACTCAAAAATGTACGTTTTTTCTAACTTTAAAAAAAAAATTTCAAGTTTTAAATTAATTTTTAACCTTTTTAAAACTTCTAAGTGTTTCTTAAACATGACCGAATTTTTTTATAAAACTTTGTAATCTTGCTAATTGAAAAATTTGGCTTTAAAATAGTTCACATTTTTTTCGAAATTTTAAGGTATAATTTAAAATCTTTTTAAATCTTTTTCAATTTTCTATTAATTTTTTTGTGATAAAAAGTCAGTTTAAATTTTGCCATGAATTTCAAGACATTTTTTCATTCGCTTGAAAAATTCTTCAGAGGCTTCTTTTTTTAAATCTTCAAAAATCTACACATCATTTTTTTTATATCAAAGTGCTGGGCACTTTTGTTCCATTGATTGTTATTTTCGAATATATTATTTAAATAACCTTACATTTCACATAAAGCTGAAGTTTGCAGATTTTTTTTTAAATGTTAAAAAAAATTAAAGTTTCATCCAATCACGAACACGGGCTTCCCGACCACATTAGTTTCAAATTGTTTCGAGTAATTTCGACATGGTTCGAGAAATAATCGAAAATGGCGCCATGCGCTTTTTAATAATTGGATTTTTCCCTTTTTTCTATTTTCCCCCATTTAGCCCCCACTCCTCTTTTATATAAAACCATCCTCCTTGCCCTCGCGAGCCGGTCGACCATTTCTTTGGTTATCAGATCCCCGATTCATACTCGTCAAGCGCTCGCGCGAGTACAAAAGGAGAAAAAAAAAACGTCCACGTATTTGTATACAGGATACAACGATGTATAGAAGAATACAATACATACACATGCGTATTTATCCGCTCCCATCTCGCTGAGGTCATTTGTCTTTTTTGATGTCGTGCCATATCTGATTCGTTAATTGCGAGACCTTGCGTGCGATCGACTCTCGAGGCGAGAGAGAAAGAGAGAAAGAGAGAAAGAGAAAAAGAGAAAAAAGAGTGAAATGGAGGGCAAATTAATAGTCTACGTGAGAATAGAAAGAGTCAGATGTATAATTCTATGGAGTCGTCACTCGGTTTAATCAGGTTCAAAGTGTCAAACGGTCGCTTCAGGTAATTCGCAGGGTAAGCGGAACTCTTCTTGGCATTTTGACATGAGAAACTTCTTGTTGTGAACATGACGGATTCTGCAGACTATAGATTATTATACAAATATACATATATTTAGGATTTAGAACAGAATATTTTCTTCCAGATATTTGTAATTCTGAATTTGAAAAAAAATATTTTGAAAAAAATTCTTCATGGCACTTTGAAATGAGAAACTGTTTTTTAGGAATATTCTCTATTCTGCAGACTCTAGATTATTAAACAAATATACATATAATAATGATTTGGAACAGGAAATTTTTGTCCAAATATGTGTAATTGTGAACTTGAAGAAGGAATTTTCCAAAAGAATTCTTCATGGCATTTTGACGTGAGAAACTTCTTCTTTGAATTATGTCGGATTCTGCAGGATATATAATTTTATAACTATACACATATATGTGATTTGGAACAGGGAATTTTGCTCCAGATATTTGTAATTTTCAATTTGGAAAAAGAATTTTTCATGGCATTTTGACATGAGAAACTTTTTTTTGGAAGTATGCTCGATTCTTCAGACTATAGATTATTAAAAAAATATAAATATACTCATGAATTTGAACGGGGGATTTTGGTCCAGATATTTGTAATTCTGAATTTGGAAAAAGAATCTTCTAAAAGATTTCTTCATGGCACTCTGACATGATAAACTTTTTCTTAGGAATATTCTCGATTTTGCAGCCTATAGATTAAAAAAAATATATACATATAATTATTATTTGTAACAGGAGATTTCAATCCACGTATATGTAATTCTGAAATTGAAAAAGGAATTATCAAAAATAATTCTTCATGGCACTTTTGACATGAGAAACTTCTTCTTGCGAATATGCTCGATTCTGCATACTATAGCTTATGAAACAAATATACATATAATTATGATTTGGAACAGAAGATTTTGGTCAAAATATGTGTAATTGTAAACTTGAAGAAGGAATCTTCCAAAAGAATTCTTCATGGCATTTTGACATGAGAAACTTCTTGTTGTGAAACTGACGGATTCTGCAGACTATAGATTATCATGCAAATATACATATATTTATGATTTGGAACAGGGGATTTTGATCCAGATATTTGTAATTCTGAATTTTGAAAAAAAATTTCTGAAAAAAATTCTTCATGGCACATTGAAATGAGAAACTTCTTCTTGGGAATATTCTCTATTCTGCAGACTCTAGATTATTTAACAAATATACGTATAATAATGATTTGGAACAGGAGATTTTGGTCCAACTATGTGTAATTGTGAACTTTAAGAAGGAATTTTCCAAAAGAATTCTTCATGGCATTTTGACATGAGAAACTTCTTCTTGGAAATATGTCGGATTCTGCAGACTATGTATTATTGTATAACTATACACATATTTATAATTTGGAACAGGCAATTTGGTTCCAGATATTTGTCATTGTAAATTTGAAAAAAGAATTTTCGAAAAGAATCCGTCATGGAATTTTGACATGAGAAACTTCTTTTCGGAAACATACTCGATTCCTTAGACTATAGAATATTAAAACAATATAAATATATTCATGAAGTTAAATAGGGGATTTTGGTCCAGATATTTGTAATTCTGAATTTGAAAAAAGAATTTTCTAGAAGATTTCTTCATGGCACTCTGGCATGAGAAACTTTTTCTTGGGAATATTATCGATTCTGCAGACTGTAGATTATTAAAAAAATATGCTCATAATTATGACTTGGAACAGGAGATTTTAATCCACGTATATATGTACCTCTGAAATTGAGCAAGGGATTATTCAAAAGAATTCTTCATGGCACTTTGACATGAGAAACTTCTTCTTGGGAATATTCTCGACTCTGCAGACTATGAATTATTAAAAAACTATAGATATAATTGTGATTTAGAACAGGAGATTTTGGTCCGGATATTTCTAATTCTGAATTTAATAGAAGAGTTTTCTAAAAGAATTCTTCATGGCATTTTGACATGAGAAACTTCTTCTTGGGAATATTCTCGACTCTGGATACTATGAATTATTAAAAAACTATACATATAATTGTGATTTAGAACAGGAGATTTTGGTCCAAATGTATGTAATTCTGAATTTGAGAAAGGAATTTTAGAAAGGAATTCTTCATGGCATTTTGACATGAGAAACTTCTTCTTGGAAATATGCCGTATTCCGCAGACTATATATTATTATGCAATTATACACATATTTATGATTTGGAACATGGCGGGTTTCTCCTGATATTTGTAATTCTGAATTTGGGAAAAGAATTTTCTAAAAGAGTTCTTCATGGCATTTTGACATGAGGAACTTCTTTTTGGGAATATGATCGAGTCTGCAGACTATAGATTATTAAACAAATATACACATAATTATGATTTGGAACAGGAGATTTTGGTCCAAGTGTATGCAGTTCTGAATTTGTAAAAGAAATTTTCTAAAGGATTTCATCATGGTATTTTGACATGAGAAACTTCTTCTTGGGAATATGTCGGATTCTGCAGACAATATATTATTATACAATTATATATTTATCATTTGTAACAGGGGATTTTAGTTTAGATATTTGTAATACTGAATTTGGAAAAGGAATTTTCTGAAAGAATCACAATTTTGACTTGGAACGAGGAATTTTCCAAAAGAATTATGATTCTGATATGGATAAGCGAATTTTAGATAAGAATTATACCTTTGAATTTGTTGAGCCAATTCTTTAATAGGATTATAATTCTGACTTTGAATTGTAAATTTTTCGGAAAATTTCAAGTTTGACTCGGAAGAAGGAATTTTTGAAAAGAATTATGATTCTGAATTGTATCAGAGAGTCTTCAAAGAAAAATTATTATAATTTCGATCCGGAAGAAAACATTTTCCAAAAAAATTATAATTCTCCATCAGCACAGTTCGTTTTCTAATTTATAATATTAATTATTATTATTATATTATAAAGAATTATAATCCTGAGTTATACCTAGATTTAAAAATGAAGTATTAGAAAGTATTATTCTCGCTTGGAACAGTGAACTTTAAAGAAATATTATAATTTTTAGTTGGAACCTGGAATTTTTGAATAGCATAATAAATTTTAGTTGAAACGGCAAATTTTCCAAATGAATCATGATTCTAATTTGGAAAAAAAATCCAAAAAAGTTATTAAATTTCCGACTTTGAATAGGTAATTTTTCAAAAGAATGATAATTTTGACATGGAACAGCGAATTTTGGCAAACAATAATTTTGAGCGGTCATAGTGAATTTTCCAAAATAATTAATATTTTTACTCGGAACGGGGAATTTTCCAGAAGAATCATGATTCTGATTCTAAAAGGAAAGTTTCAAAATGAATTAATATACTTCTGACTATTTTCATGGAATTTAAAAAAAGTTTTAATTTTGAGTTGCAAATGTGAACTTTCCAAAAGAATTACAATTTTTACTTAAAACGGCGAATTTTGGAAAATAATTATGATTCTGATTTGGAAGAGGAAGTTTTTGAAAAGAATGATAATTTTGACTTGGTTCCGGGAATTTCCAAAAATAATTACAATTCTGAGTCATATCTGGATTTTAAAAAGAAGTTTAATAAATTATGATTCTGATCTGGTACAATAAATTTTCGAGAAAAATGATTATATTTTGTGGGAACAGGAAATTTTCCGGAACAATTGTATGTAAATTTGCAATTGGATCAGAGAATTTTTGAAAAATAGAATTCTGATATAAAACAGTAAATTCTTGAAAACAAATCATCAATTTGAGATTAAAAATAGCATTTTTATGAAGAATTACAAATTTTACTTGCAACGAAAAATTTTTTAGAATAATTATGAATCTGATTTGGAAGAAGCAATTTTGGAAAGAATAATAATTTGAAGATGGTTCCAACAACAAAAAAAGATATATTTTGATGAATTTGTATAAATAATTATGTCCCTAATAAAAGAAGCTCCAATGGTATTCAACCCTGCAGATTGGAACAAATTTTGAACTTAGATCAGAATAGAAACTACACTTTTTTACAAACTATTTGATGCACCACAATCAGAACACAAAGAATCTCACAAATCGTTTTTGTGTTCTTCTTCCGGTGCATAAAAGAATCCATAAAAAGTAGATGTTATTTCCTTCTTAACCATTAAGTATGGTCGTGCGGTCTCACAGACCGCACCATGGTTATGATTTAGTTCTTGCGTTTAATTGTTGAGTAATATCAATTGAAAGCTCATAGGCGGTCCCTAAGACCGCAAGTCCACGGAAGAGTCACCATTTTATATTTCTGTTTTAATTTGTTCGAAGGTGTTTAAAACGCAACATGTCACACACAAACTTGAGCTTGATGCGGATAGCCAAGAGTACGTCCCAGAAAAATTTAACGTCCCGATTATCTCTTATTTGAGCAAAAAGTGACGAATAAGTATAGACGAGTGGCCGTGCGGTCTTTCAGACCGCACCATGCTTCTGATACGTGATTTGTGCAAAAATGAAATCACGCATATACTTCAAGGTTAATAGAATAATTAAATTGCGAAGACTTTGATTTGGACGTTCAGAGAACTGTGTAGGTTATAAAAAATAAAATAAAAAATGATAGTAAAGCAAGATTCTGAAAAAAGATAGAGTGGATGCTTTGATTGACCTTATCCTCTTTTGGATTATAATCACGTGCGTTGATGCTAATATCTTTTCCTCGAAAAGGAAGGACCAGCATGTGGTGCTACTAAAAAACAATTAAAAAATGGGATAAATCACATACGCCTTAGTTATAATATGCGGACAATGCAGTCGCGCATTAAACGTGGGTTAATACGTGGAAAGAGAGCAATTAAACCTACGCATGAGTCTGAAATATGAAAAGTTCCGTGCCATAAATCTGATGCAATTAGCATGAAGAACGGTTGCCGAAGATCTGAGAAAATATATATTTTGCGAACGCACTCACGCAAGCCAGACCTTCACATTATTATTAGCCAAATTATTTGTATTCTATGGGTCCCCATAAGGGTGGTCCAAAAATACACTGGAATTTTTTCGACATGTATTTTCCACGTATTTCCAATGGGAAATTATCCATAATACAAATAAGTAATTTCTTTTTTAATGTCACCCCCATAAATCTGTTTTATTTGGTTCCAAAAAACCCCATAAGTGAACAATTGGGTTTAGAATAGAGTTAGAAAGTTGCGGTTTTTTCTGAAATTTTCAATTTATCATTTAGGACTAAGCAATAATCAATTAAGTTCAACAGGAGTAATTGTTTAAACTGTTTATTATTGTTTATAACAATATTTTCTTGGAATAATGCTAGAAAGTTAAAGTTTTTTCTAAAATTTTCCACTTTTGGTCCACATTTTACTCAGGGTGTTATAATTCATCGAGTTTATCAAGCATGGTTGTTTAAACAAATTATGATTGTTCATGACTATTTTCACCAATACTTATGCAAGATAGTTTCAGTTTTATCTGAAATATTTTACTTTTTGTCCTTTTTCTTTAAGATTAATCTTGAAATTATTTAGGTAAACAAACACAATTGTTTAAACAATTGATTTTTTTGTAATAACATGCTCTTTGAATAATGTTCAAAAGTTGCGGTATTTTCTGAAATTTTCAACTTTTTGTCCACTTTTCAGTTAGAGCAAGATAGTAATTAATGGAATTCAGTGAACATAATAAATTGTTTAAACTAATTATTATTGTTTATAACTATATTCATGCTAGATAGTTGCGGTTTTTTCTGAAATTTTTAACTTTTTCTTTACTCTTCGGTTAGAGTGCGTGAGAATAATTAAAATTTATGAAACATAATTTTTAAAACAAATTATAATTGTTTATAACTATTTTCTCCTATATTAATGCTAGCTAGTTGTGGTTTTTATGCAATTTTTTGCTATTTTCTACATTTCACTTGAAGTGAGGTAATAGTCAATGAAAGTTAGTAAAAATAATTTTTTTGCACAAATTATTATTTATAACGATATTCTCCTACATTAATGCTATAGCGTTGCGATTTTTTCTGAAATATTACATTTTTTGCCCACTTTTCAGTTAGAGTGAGGTACTAATAAAAATTAAAAAGAATCATTTTTTGACCAGCCGGTTTTCTTTTTTGAATATATTTTTCTGAAATAAAACAGGTATTTGAAATATTCTTCAAATTTTCTACATGGATTAGCATTAGCATAGGAGAAGATAGTAATAAACAATCATAATTTACGTAAGCAATTATGTTTATCAAATTTCATCAATTATTATCTCTTTCTAAGTAAAAAGTTGACAAAAAGTGGCAAATTTGAGAAAAAACGGTAGCTATCTAGTATTATTTAAAGATAATATTATTAAAAATGGTAATCAATTGTTGAAGCAATTATGTTGGTTAAATTATCATCGAAATCTAATTGAAAAAATGGGTCAAAGTGAAAATTTTTGGAAAAAACTGCAACTTTCTAGCATTATTTTAAGAGAATATTATTATAAATAATATATATATATATATATATATATATATATATAATAACTACTTTCAAATTTAATTTACCATTGCCTTAATCTAACTGAAAAGTTTAAAAATTCGAAAAACCGAGACCAAGGAAAAATTGCT
Organism: Andricus curvator; assembly: GCA_932195095.1. Classification (NCBI taxonomy): domain Eukaryota; kingdom Metazoa; phylum Arthropoda; class Insecta; order Hymenoptera; family Cynipidae; genus Andricus; species Andricus curvator. The sequence continues at coordinate 24,810 of CAKNYM010051418.1, read as the reverse complement.
AAAAAAATGACAAATTGTTCAAAAAATTTATGTGAACATCAAATTATGAGCAAAGAGTAGTATTTTATGTACCAGAAGCAATTTGTGTTTAAAAAACCGCAAAGAAACAAAAAAAAAAAAATGAATGAATAAAAAACAATAAATAAATAATATTAATAATAATAATATAATAAATAATATGTTTTGAATAAATAAATTGCAAAAAACTCGCAAAACCCAATTCTTCACTTATGGGTTTTTTTGGTACCCTATAAAATATATTTTTGGTTGTGATATTTAAAAATAATTATATCATTGTATTTCATAGCTATTTGCAAAGAGAAATGTTGAGTTTCAGCTCGATTCACCTAATATTGACGATTCTGAATCAAATTTATAAAAACGTCTTTTTTGGTTATGGGAAATACGTGGTAAACTTGATGGGGCTTGTGGTAACTTCAATATCATTTTTTTTTTGTACAGCATTTATTTTTTTAATAACGTGTTGAATTTTTCTTTTTAATTATTATAATTATTTTTAATTATTATCATAATTATTTTTAATAATAATATTTTTTTTCTTCATTTAAACAAATTGGGGTGCAATTGACATAAAAATTTGAAAAAAACTTTCCAATGCATTTTTGAACCACCCTAATGAATGGTCGATTATTTGATGTAATGTTTGAAAAATTCTTTTGCGGTCTCTTTGAAAGTTTTGGTTCTTTTCCAGGATTTCAGGCCCATCGGGCATCGGCGAATAGAACAGGAAAGGGCACTTTTGGTCGGCTTGTAAATTCGCCGCTGCTTGTAAATCTGGCTTTAATTCCGGGCAGATCGGGAACAAGAGTTACGGTCGACACGAATTGCGAATTACCTGCAAAGCAGGGCACAAGATGCGGAATCGCACTCGTTGACACCAAAAACTACTTCGATCTCGATACCAAACTTTTTACACTTTTTCGATTCTACTTTATTTCATTTTTCTAACTGCATTCACTAAATAATATCGAAAATTTTGAAGAAATCTGTATTATCATCAGAGAATAACAGACATTTTTAACGTTTTTTCAGACTAGATGAAGATGTGAATTAAACATTATTTTAATCAATTTTTTCTAAAAAAAGATCTTCTTCTTTCGCTCTGCTGGGAAGCGAACCTCAGAACTTCCAATTGCCAGTCGGGTACTTTCTCATTAAGCTACTAGAGAGATCGAGAGAAGAAACTTTTTTCAGAAAATACACGAATTATTTTGCTAGATGGTACAAGGTAAATTTTTCAAGGAATCTGTATTAGCATGAGAGAATAACAGAAATTTTTAACGTCTTTTCAGACTAGATGTAGATATGAATTAAAAATTATTTTTATTTATTTTTTCTGAAAAAAAGATCTCCTTTTGGTCCGCTGGGAAACGATCCTCAGAACTTCCGATTGCCGGTCTGGTACTTTCCCATTAAGCTACTAGAGAGATCGAGAGAAGAAACTTTTTTCAGAAAATACACGCATTATTTTGCTGGATGATACAAGTTACATTTTTCAAGGAATCTATATTATCATCAGAGAATAACAGAAATGTTTAACGTCTTTTCAGACTAGATCGAGATATGAATTAAAAATTATAATAATTAATTTTTTCTGAAAAAAGATCTTCTCTTTTCGCTCCGCTGGGAAACGAACCTCTGAACTTGCGATTGCTGGTCGGGTGCTTTCCCATTAAGCTACTAGAGAGATCGAGAGAAGAAACTTTTTTCAGAAAATACACGCATTATTTTGCTAGATGGTACAAGTTAAAATTTTCAGGGAATCTGTATTATCATCAGAGAATAACATAAATTTTTAACGTCTTCTGAGACGAACTAAATAGGATTAATCCACTTGTGATCCAAATAATTTGGATTAATTGATGTCATCTATGTAATCCACTTGTTATCTCGAGAGATTCCAGTTATTATGAGTAATACACTTGTAAATCACAGTAGTCAAAAGTAATCCACTTTCAATCCACTATTAATTCAAATGATTCGGAATAATTCAGGTCATCCAAGTAATCCATTGATGAGGTGGAGTAATTCCATTAATACAGAGTAATCCATTTATAAACCGTAATAATGCATTCATAATCCGGGGTAATCCACTTGTACATTAAAGTGGTCAAGAGTAATCCACTTTTAATCTACATAATTCCAATTAATTCAGGTAATCCATATAATTTATTGTAATCTGGGGTAATTTCAGTAATTAAGAGTAATCTGCTTATGAGACGGAGTAATCCACTTGTACGCCAGACTAGCTAGGAGTAATCCACTTGTAATCCAAATAACGCGGATTAATTCAGGTAATCCAAATAATCCACTTATAAAACACATTGATTTAATTAATTCAGAGTAATCCACTTATAAGCCGTAGTGATCCACTTGTGAAGCAGAGGAGTCAAATGTAATACACTTTTAATCCAATAATAATAATATATAATAATAATTTGGAATAATTCGGGTAAGCCAAGTAATAAGCATGTAACGCGGGTAATTCCAGAAATTCGAATTAATCAACTTGTAGGCCGAAGTAATCCACTTGTAAATAAGAGTAGTCAAGAATAATCCACTGTGAATCCAAATAATTTAGATTAATTCAGGTTATCCAAAATTTGCTTGTATACGGGGTAATTTCGGTAACTCAGAGTAATCCACTTGTAAACTGAAAAAGTCAAGTGTAATCCAATTTCAATCCAAATAATTCGGATTAACTTAGGTAATTCGAGAAATCCAATTATTATCCGAAGTAATTCCATTAATTGACGTAATCCACTCGTAGACCAGAACAGTCAAGATTAATCCACTTTCGATACAAATAATGCGGAACAATTCAGGTGTAATTCGAGGATTAATCCACTTATGAGTCGGAATAATCCACTTATGAATCGGGGTGATCCACTTGTAAACAAGAATAGTTGAGAGTAATTCACTTTTAATCGAAATATTTCGATTAATTTGGATAATCCAAGTAATCCAATTGTTATACGAAGTAATTCAAGTAATTCAGAGTAAACCGCTTTAACCTAATTATAATTCAAGGTAATCCAGTTGTAATTCAGGTAATTGGAAGGGAGTTAGGTAATCCAAAAAATGAACTTTTAATCCAGCGTAATCCAGGTAATTCCAAGTAATTTACAGATGTAAACTAAATAGCTTTCAATTATTTTGTTAAAAATTCAGTTTTTTTTCTTAAAAAATCAATTTTTTTAACTGCAAATTTTAGTATTCCATTTTTGGTACAAAATTATTTTTTTTTAATTGAAGATGCATGTATTTCGTGACAAATTCTTCTTTTTCGGTGGAAAATTAATATTTTACGGTAGCAATTTTATGAGTTTGATTGCAAATTTAACATTTTCGCGAAAAATCTTTCGCTTTGTAGGAAATTTAACAACCTTGTTAAAACGTTATTTTTTTTGTTAAAAATTCCAATGATTTATAAAAAATTCGCCTTTTTGTGTTGAAAATTCAACTATTTTGGTGGAAAAATAATTTCTGTTCATTTACTTCATTTTTAGTTGAGAATGTATCTTTTTTAGTTGAAAATTCAATTACTTGGCTGAAAGTTGAACTGCTTCGTTAAAAACTCAACCATTTTCTAGAAAATTCGTTTTTTTGTTGTTAAAAAGTAATTTTTGGACTTAAAATTGAACTATTTCATTTTTGGCAAAGAATTGTCTTTTATAGTTAAACATTCATATATGTTCTAAATGTATAACTTAATTTTTTGAAAATCAAACACTTTTCGTAAAAAAATTAACTAATTTGTTTGGAAATTCGTTTTTTCTTTTGTGTGGAAATTAATTCTTTTAAATGAAAATTCAACTATTCCTTTTTTATAGTATAGTTATACTTTTTATTCTAAAATTAAACTATTTGTTTAAAAAATTCATTTTTTTTGTTGAAATGCATGATTTGATTTGAAAATTTATCTCTTCAAAAATTTAACTATTTGGCTGAAAATACGTTTTTTTGTGTAAATTTTTTTAAAATTGAAAATGTAAATATTCCATTTTTGAATAATTATTTATCTTTTTTAGTACAAAATTGAAGTATTCCGTCGAAACTTAATGTACTTTGTAAAAAATTCGTCTTTTTGGAAAGGCATAAATTTTATTTGAAAATTCATCTGTTGGTCGAAAATTTAACTATTTTGATGAAAAATTGTTTTTTTTTTTAGTTGAAAAATTAATTCTTATGTAATTGAAAATTTTAATATTCCACTTTTGGCTGAAAATTGATCTTTTTTAGTTAAAAATTAAACTTTTTAGTTTCAAATTCATGTAATTTATTAACATTATGCGTTTTTCGGTGCAAAATTAATCTTTTTGGTGAAAAATTCATGTTTTCTTCTGAAAATTGATGAATAATTAATATTTTTTTTTTAGAAAGTAAACAGTTAGTTAAAAGGTATCCTTTTTGGTCGGAAAGAAAACTTTTTGTTGAATAATCGTCTTTTTGCTTGAGACTGTTACATTTTTCTTTGTCAATTGTTTGGTTAAAATTCTAGTATTTTAATTGAAAATTTATTTCTTTGATTGAAAGTTTAACTACGTTGTGGAAAAATCATTGCTTTTTGGTTTGAAAAATGTATTTCCTAATTAAAATGATTCATCATTTTGGTTGAAAATTCATCTCTTAGGTTGAAAATTAAACTAGTTTGTTAAAAATAAATTTTTTGACCGAGAATTTAACTATTCCATTTTTAATAGAAAATTGATCTTTTTCAGTAAAAATGTAACTGTTTGGTTCACAAATGATCTTTTTCAGTTAAAAATTGAACCATTTGTTCACTGATTTAACTACTTTTCGAAAATTCGTCTTTTTGATAGTAAATTAATCTTTATGGTCAAAAAATCATATTTTTGGTTGAAAATGCACTGTTTGATTGAAAATTAGTCTCTTTTGGTAGAGGAATCAACAAAAATCACTGATTATAATTTATTTATAAAAATTCCCTTATGAAGTGGAAATAATATAGTTTTAAATAAATTTTAATTTAAGGATTGAGCAACAGAGATGTTCATTCGAGGAGAGAAATATCTGCAAAAAAATAGCATGATCGGTCAAGGAAATCTGTTTCTGCGGCTGATGCTCTCAGGAGCTTCGAGGCCAGACCGAACCAATTATGATCGGATCATTAGACAGAAACATTAGACACCCGGTAGCGCGTTAATCATTGATGGCCAAACTATGCCATCAAAACTTCAAGCTAACTGACGTTCTTTTTCATTTTTTCCGATTTTTTTATTATTTTTTTAAATCAATTTCGTCTTTTCTAGTTGGTTATAATGTACACCTTCCACCCATTTACGTTATCAACAATTTTTTTGCCTATTCTTCATGCCGATTTTCCATGCCTATTTTCCATGCCTATTTTTCATGCCTATTTTTAACTGGAATAAAATAGTTTATTTTTCAACAAAATTCATAGACTTTCAACCAAACTGAGTTTTTAATTAAATCACTAAATTTGTCAACGAAAAAGATTAATTTTCAACCAAGAAGATTAATTTTTTTACCAAAAGACGAATTAAAAAAAACATAAACTTTGAACTAAAGAAGATGAGATGAAAAAATTAATAAAAAAGTTGAATCCCCAAACGAAAAGATGAATTTAGAATCAAGAAGTTGAATTGTTAACTGAAAAAGATAAGTTTCCAACCAAAAATTCAATCGTTAAATTTTTATTTCAATACGAAAATTTTCAGAAACAGAAAAACGACTCTTCAGCCAGTTTAATTAATGCAAAAAGGACAAATTTTCAACAAAATGGTTGAATCGTCAAAAAAATTCGAATTTTCAACAAACAAGATTAATTGTCTACCCAAAAAGGCCAATTTTCGTTGAAAAAATACAAATTTTCAACAAAATAGTCGAATCTTCAACCAAAAAGATGAATTTTCAAGAAAGAAGTTACTTTTCTGAGTAAACAAATGAATTTCCCACAAAATAGGTAAATTTTTAACTGAAAAAGATAAGATTATAAAATTAACAAAACAGTTGAATCCTTAACTAAAAAGAATTTTCAATAAGAAAGATTATTTTCTTGCCAAACGACGAAGTTTCAAAAATGGATGAATTTTTAACTGAATAGTTGAATTGTAGACTGAAAAAGATAGATTTTCAACTAAAGATTCGATCGTCAAATTTTCAGTTTAATGAAACAATTTTCAAAAACCAAAAAATAAAATATTCAATCGTTAAAAAAAAGATGAATTTTCAACAAACAAGATTAATTTTCTAACCAGAGAATTGGGTTTTCAATAAATTAGTTGCATTTTTAACTAATAAAAATGAGATTGAAAAATTAACAAAATAGTTGAATACTCATTTATAAAGATGAATCTTCAATCAAAAAGAATAATTTTTTGCCAAACAACGAATTTTCACAAAAATGCATGACTTTTCAACTAAATAGGAGAATTTTCAACTAAAAAAGATAAGATTACAAAATTCACAAAGTAATTGAATCCTGAACCAAAAAGATGAGTTTCCACTAAACAAGATTAATTTTCTACCAAACTATGAATTTTCAGCCAAAAGGAAGAATTTTCGTCAAACAAGAGTAACTTTCTACCTGAAAAAAAAATTTTTTAATGGATTGAATTCATTTAAGAACAAAATTTTTTTTAACAAAATAGTTGAATCTTTAGTCAAAAAGATGAAATTTCAACAACATAAATTAATTTTCTGCCTCAAAAAAAAACGAATTTTAACAAAATACGACAAGAATTTTCTACCAAAAAGTTAAATTCTCAACTTAAAAAGGATAAATAAACAAGTGGCATTATACTTTAATCTTCAGATAAAAAAAAAGATTAATTTAAAAAAAAAAGTGAATTTTTGATAGAATAATTCAATTTTTAACAAAAAATATGAATTTTCAACCAAATAGTTTAATCTTTTACCAAATTGTTCATTTTCCAAGCAAAAAAAAATCTGCAACTAAAATGATTAATTTGAAACCAAGAAGATTAATTTTTGAACAAAATGCAGGAATTTTTAACCAAACAGAATTTCCAACTGAAAAAGATAAAATTAAAAAATTCACAAAATAGTTGAATCCTAAACTGAAAATATAAATTTTCGATAACAAGATTATCTTTGCATTAAAGGGCGATCTTAGAACAATATGCATGAATTTTCAACCAAATTGTTGAATTTTAAACTAAAAAGATAAGTTTTCAACCAAAAATTAAATCGATAAATTTTAAGTTAAAAAATCTAATTTTTAACAAAAAAGAACAAATTTTCAACTAGCATAATTCATCTAAAAAAGACAATTTTTAAACAAAAATAAGAATTTTCAACAAACAAGATTATTTTTCTACAAAAAAAAACAAATTTTGAACCAGTTGAATTTATTCAAAAAAGGCTCAATTTTAACGGATAAATAAACAATCAAAAGTAGAATTGTTCAATTTTAAAAATAAAAAATTAATTTTCAACCAAAAAAGAACGAATTTTTGATAAAATATTTTGATTTTTGAACAAAAATATGAATTTTTTACTATTGGGTTTAATTTTTCTACAAATTGTTAAATTTCCAAGCCAAAAGACGAATTTTCCAAAATATAGTTGAATTTTCCGTGGGAAAATATGCATTTTTAACAAACAAGTTTATTTAGATTCAGATAGTAAAAATTTTAACTAAAATTATTAATCTCCGAACAAAAAAATTTTACAAAGTAGTTCTACTTTAAATCAAGTAGTTGCTTTTTCAAGCAAAAAAAAATAGTTTTCAACGAATCATGTTAATTTTGATACTTCAAACAAAAAAAAAAGTGCATTTGAAAAAAAATGTTAAATTTAATCGTAAAAGACAATTTCCTAACAAAATAGTTGAATCCTCAACCAAAATAGACTAATTTTTGAAGAGAAAGTTTCATTTTTGACCAAAAAGGATGAATTTTCAACCAACGAGAATAATTTTCTACCAAAAAGATTAATTTTCAATAAAGTACATGAATTTTCAAATAAAAAAAGTCAGGTTTTAAACAGATATTGTATCATTAAATTTTTAATTTAAAAAATTAATTTTCAAAAAAGAGAGTTTTGAACCAGTTGAATTTATTCGAAAAATATAAGTCTTTAAAAAAATTGTTAAATCCTCAACCAAAAATATGAACTTTTAAATGTAAAGAATTATTTTCTATACAAAGGAAAAGAAATTTTCAAGAAACTACATGAATTTTCAACCGAAATGTTTAATTTTGAACTAGAAAATGACAAATTAACAGTCAAAAATAAAGATGTTAAATTTTAAGGTAAAAAAATTAATTTTTGACCAAAAAAGAAAGCAATTTTCAACAAAGAAGATACATTTTCAACGAAAAATATAAATTTTTAATAAAATAGTATAATTTTCTACCAATTTATTGATTTTCCAGGCCAAAAAGGCGAATTATCAACCAAACAGTTGATGACCAGGAAGAATAATTGAATACCGAAAAAGACAAATTTTCAACAAAATAGTTGAATTAATAAGCAAATATATTTTTGATGTTACGGTTTTTGACGTTATGTTGATTGTTTTTTGTCTACTGGTTTAAAATCAATATTTTGAATACTGATTTTTATTTCTAAATTGTGAAAAAATTGCTCTCAAGCTCTGCTGGGATCCGAACCCAGGTTCTCCATATTGCCAGATTCCCAGCGGAGCTTGAGAGCAATTTCTTCACAATTCAGAAATAAAAATCTGTATTCAAAATATTTATTTTGGACTAGTAGAAAAAAGATAAACATCAAATTATTTAATAAGCAAATAGTTTAATTTTTAACTACAAAAGATACATTTTCAACCAATGAGATAAATTTTTATTTCAGAAAGATACATTTTCAACCAAAAGGACCAAAAAGTTCATTTCGAACCAAATATGGCACACAGAGTTATTAAACCTTTTGACTAATGTTTTCGCCGCAAGGAATAAATTGACACTGTTTCTCAAAAAAAAACTAGGCAAAATTTAATTGAATCAACATTTTTTATTAATCGACAAATAGCATCAATTTAATTGGAAATAAGCGTTTTAGCCCTAACATGCCCTTGAGCCACCTCTAAATATTTTTTTCAAATTCTGAAACAAATCAGAGGTTATTTTCTGGACAACAGAAACAATTTGTAGGGGTGCCAAGTTAAATTAAAAAAAAAGAAGCCAAAAAAATAAATTTCCCTCTAATACATTTTTTTCTGAAAAAAAGATCTTCTCCTTTCGCTCTGCTGGGATTCGAACCACAGAACTTCTGATTTCCTGTCAGGTGCTTTCTCCATTAAGCTACTAGATAGATCGAGAGAAGAAACTTTATTTCAGAAAATTTACGCATTATTATGCAAGATGTTACAAATTAAATTTTTAAAGGAATCTGTATCATCATTAGAGATTAACAGAAGTTTTTAACGTCTTTTCAGACTAGATGAAGCTATGAATTATAAATTATTTAAATTAATTTTTTTTCTGAAAAAAATATCTTCTCCTTTGATGATACAGATTCCTTTAAAAATTTGGTTTGTAACATCTAGCATAATAATGCGTAAGTTTTCTGGAATAAAGTTTCTTCTCTCGATCTCTCTAGTAGCTTAATGGGAAAAGCACCTGACCGGAAATCAGAAGTTCTGTGGTTCAAATCCCAGCGGAGCGAAAGGAAAACATCTTTTTCAGAAAAAAATTAATTAAAATCAATTTTAATTCATAGCTCCATCTGGTCTGAAAAGACGTTAAAAATTTCTGCTATTCTCTAATGATGATACAGATTTCTTTGAAAGTTCCCTCCTTAGAGGATGGATATCTGTGAAAATAATTGCAGCAAGTAGAAGATTTTCAATATAATAGCACCTACCTCAGATATAACGAAGTGAAAAAAAAAATTAGAGAGGAGAGAGTGACTTCGTTATTCCATATCCACCTTAGACACCCTGTATTACCTGACCTCGCCTCTCCTCTCCTCTCCAGGATACCGGACGTCAATAAGAATAAGAATAAGAATAAGAATAACAATCCGGTGGATCATAACCTGAAGAAGAGAGTCGTTACTTCGAGTATCTCAACTCAGCTCTCGACTTTGGTACCGTGGTCGGACCGCACCCTTTCGCCCCCTTGAAAAAATACCACACCCCCTGCCGCGACGGACCCCCCCCCCCCCCTAATATA
>CAKNYM010051417.1:125515-138670 GCA_932195095.1 Andricus curvator | reverse complement strand
TAAATAAAAAATTAGATGAATTTTCAAGCAATAGTTGAATTTTTAAACAAATATTTAATATTTCAACTAAAAAAGATAAATTTATGACAAAACATAGAATAGTTGAATTTTCAGTTGAAAAAATTAATTTTCCACAAAAAATAAAAACGAATATTTAAAAAAAATTTCTATGCATGAATCATCAACTAAAAAGGATAAATTATCAATCAAAAATTAAGTAGTTACATTTTCAATCAAATACATTAATTTTCAACTGAAGAGTTGAATTTTTAACTAAAAAAGATAAATTTTTAACTAAAACGTGATTGGCTGAATATTCAGTTAAATAAATTAATTCACAACAACAACAAAAAACAAAATTTTCAACAAAATACTTGAGTTTTCAACCAAAGAGATGAATTCTCAATTAAATTGATGAATCTTCAAAAACAACAAAAATTTTGTTGTTTATAAGTCAGTATTGTACTCAGATTTTTTTAGATTTTTACAATGACATTCAAAGGTGGTCAAGGTCATTTTCTTAATAAAATGTTGATTCAATGAAATTTTCTCTAGTTTTTTTTCTATACATAGAGAAGCAGTGTCAATTTATTCATGTCAGAAAAAAAAATTAGTTAAATTGTTTGATAATTTTTTGTCATATTATTTGAAGGACATTCAAGGTCATTTAAAAAAAATGAGCCTTTGGTAAATTGTGATGATGAAAAAACAGTGCTCAAACTTGCATATTCGATGGTAGTTTATAGCCAACCAAGTTTTCCTCTTTCTTTTCTAAAAGGTAAATCATTACCCCTTCTTCAGCATTTATAATAATTAATTCCTCGTAATTACAATTTGACAACGAAACTTGATGATATATTAATGAAGGTGCGATCTCCTTCTGTTTTTAACGTTTTCTATTTTTAATTTAAAGCAAAATAAAAAAAATAACTGCAATGAAAAAGAAAAAGTTTTTGAATGAACATTTCTCGTAAAATGACCTTGAATGACCTTAAAGTAATATGACACGCGGTTATTGAACCTTTTGACTAATTTTTTTTGCCGCAATGAATAAATTGACACTGTTTTACAAAAGAACTAGAGAAAATTTAATTGATTCTACATGTTATTGAAAAAATGACCTTGAGCCACCTTTGAATGTCATGGCCTTGAGCGACCTCTAAATATTTTTTGAAAATTCTGAAACAAATCAGAGGTCATTTTCTTGGCAAAAGGAACAATTTGTAGGAGTGCCAAGTTGAATTTAAAAAAAAATATAAAAAATCACCCTAATAAACAAATAATAAATAGAAAATAGACAGAATAATTTTTTAAACAATCTCTTTCTTTGTTCTGAATATATTTTTCTGAAATAAAACAGATTTTTGAATTGCATCACTGCAATTAAAAGTCTTGGCCTTAATTGTAAGATTGTATAAACATAAAATTTGAAATAAGACGAAAGGAATAATTTATTTCTCAGCAGGGTGAAAACAGTTAAGTTTACGAGAGTACAGAAATGATTTATTTCGTCTCGACTCAATGGAGACGAAGCTCAGACCCCACGGGTTGTCATTAAAATCTTAATAGTGTGGATCATCACGAATCGACACACCTTGACTCATTCTGCAAAAATGTCGCATCCTCTGAGAAAAAAATTTGCCTATCGTTAATTACGTGGGATTGGCAAACCGATTTTTTTACTTTTAAAAAAAATAATTTTTATGGGGATTAGGGGCCGTCTATAAATTACGTAGTCTTTTATGAGGGAGGGGGGGGGGGGGTAGGTCAACGAATTTTCTATGCTTTTTAATGCTATGATTTTTCTATATTTAAAAAACCAGTTCTTACGTAAGATATTTTCAAGTCCGCAAATCACTAAAAAAATAAAAGGTTAACAGATTTTGTAAACAGCTGTTTAGAACAATCAAAACTCCTATTTATTTATTCATTTGTTAAGAATTCATCTTTTTTGGTTCGAAAAGTTATTATTTTATTTAAAATTCAACAACTTTGTTAAAAATTTTGGTTGAAAATTCTTCTTTTTGGCTTGAAAATTCAATAATTTGATTGAAATTTTGTTTTCTTGACTAAAAAATTTGGTTGTTAAAAATTCGTATTTTTGGCTCGAAAATTGCACAATTTGACGAAAAGTTAAAATACTTTATAAAAATTCATTTTTACTTGAAAATTCATCATTTTAGTCAAAAACTCATTTCTTTGATGGAAAATGTACCTATTCCACTTTTGATTGAAAATTTACTTTTTTTAATTGAAAATTCAACTATTTTGTTGAAAATTCTTGTATTTTTAAAATAATTCTTATTTTTTGGTAGAAAATTAATCCTCTTGGTTGAAAATTTAACTATTTGGTTGAAAATGTATATATTTTGTTGAAAATTCATCTTTTTTTTTGTAGAAAATCAATTTTTTTGGTTAAAAATGCAACTGTTTGGTTGAAAATTCAACTTTTTTGTTGAATATTCATATTTTTGGCTTAAATATTCAATACTTTGATTGCAATTTTTTTTCTTTCTTGTCTGACAAATTTTGTTCTTGAAAATTTCTATTTTTAGCTCGAAAATTCCAAAATATAGTCGAAAGTTTAAATACTTAGTTAAAAATTCAGTTTTAGTTGGAGATTAATAATTTTAGTTTAAAAATAATTTCTTTTATGGAAAATTAATGTTTTCAACTAAAAATTTACCTGTTCCAGTTTTGGTTGAAAAGGTACCTTTTTTAGTTGAAAATTCAACTATTTTGTTGAAAATTCTTGTATTTTTTTTTTAATTCTTTTTTTTTGTAGGAAATCAATCCTCTTGCTTGAAAATTTAACTATTTCATTGAAAATGCATATATTTTGTTGAAAATCCATCTTTTTTGTAGAAAATCATTTTTTTTTGTTAAAACTGCAACTGTTTGGTTGAAAACCCAACTGTTTTGTTGAACATTCATCTTTTTGGCTTAAATATTCAACACTTTGATTGCAATTTTTTTTCTTTCTTGACTCAAAAATTTTGTTCTTGAAAATTCCTATTTTTGGCTCAAAATTCCAAAATATAGTCGAAAGTTTAAATACTTGGTTAAAAATTAATTTTTAGTTGAAGAATAATAATTTCAGTTAAAAAATCATTAATTTTATGGAAATTTAATTTTTTTAACAGAAAATTCAACTATTCCATTTTTGATTGAAGATTTATCTTTTTTAGTTGGAGATTCGACTATTTGGTTGAAAATGTGTGTATTTTTTTGGAAAATTCTTTTTTTTTTTTTGGGGAGAAAATCAATTTTTTTGGTTAAAAATGCAACTGTTTCGTTGAAAATTAATCTCCTTTAGTTGAGGTATCAAGAATTTGGTAAAAAATTAGTCTTTTTGGTTAAATTCAACTGCTTGATTAAAAGTTGAACTGTTTCTTAAAAATGAATTTATTGGTCAAAGATTCATAATTTTAGTTGTAAATTCATCTTCTTTGTTCCAAATTGAACTACTTTGTTGGAAACTAATTTTTTTGTTGAGAGTTCATATTTTTGCTTGGAAAATTGAACTGTTTTGTATGAACTTCAAAAATTTTGTAGAAAATCTAACTATTTGGTTTGAAATTAAACAGTTAATCTAATATTCATAAAAGTAAGTGATTTTCTATTAAATAACTTCTTCGTATGTCTGGTTATGAAACTGCGTTATGCGCATTATGCGCTATACGCAAAAGTGCGTGCTTCCCACTTGAAGTATTGATTGCAGTGTTTTGGTGAAAATAGTCATGTGTTTTTGGATACTGCTGTCTTCGAATGGTTTAAGCAAGCGAGAGACAAAGGTGATTCAATATCTCGATCGATTATTCAAAGGAAAGCTCTCCTTCTAAATGAGATGCTCAACGGCCCGCAAACGTTTTGAGTACCTAAGCAGGAAACACATTTATTTTCACGTGTAACAGCAAACTTTCTTCCTCATTTCCGTTGAATATTTAGTTCATCCTTGTCTCCGTATTGAGAAAACAATTTTCAAAATATTTTTCATCACGCAGTAAAATCCACCGGAAACGGTTCATACACCCCTGACTGAAAGCCTCGATTCTATGATACCGTCAGTCCCAAAATTGACGTTAAATCCAGGTTTGACTGTATCATCAATTACACTGTTCGTTGAAAATTCATCTATTTGGTTCATAATTTAACGATGATGTTGAAAATTCGTATTTTTGTATTGCATTCAACTGTATTTTATTGAAATAAAAATATTTTTCGGTTGAAATACAGTCTAACCTGGATTTAGTGGACCTCCATTTAATGTTTCCGAGAATTGACTTCGCACCGCGGGGATGGGTGAGAGGAGCTGCGGGGGATTGCGATGCTCACTCAAGCGTGACAAAACAGGAGCGTTGCGGTAAGGCATTTTGCCCTAACGGCCTACCTGTCTAACTGCGTCATAACGTTCCGACTCGAAGCGGGAGACACACACGAATAAGCACGATAGCGAGCTCGCGTCGACCAGCAATGGTTCTCCGATGCCATAAGCCAACTAAAGCCGATATCAATTCATTTTATTCAAAAATGTTATACTATGGTTTGGAATTAATTATTTACTATAAGATTTCTTGTTACTATTTAATTGAAATTCAAACCTTTGAATTGGTGGCGCTGTCGTAGCTACCAGTAGGCTCTACGATTCGACAAAGAAAACAAAGAAGAATTATTGGATAGACAGGGATAGAGAGAGTATGATCGTTTCGAAACAAAAAGACCTGTCATTGGAAGACAATCAGATCGTTTCTGTCTATCTCAAATGGTAGAAAGAGAGGTCTGACCAAATTCAGGCATCGAAGTCCCACTGTAGCGTTTTATAATGCCAAACTGTCAAGTGTTGACGTGAGAATGGTGAGCACTGTCTTTTTTGTGGACAGTTAATCTAATATTTATAAAAGTAAGTGATTTTCTATTAAATAACTTGTTCGCATGTCTGGTTATGAAACTGCGTTATGCGCATTATGCGCTATACGCAAAAGTGCGTGCTTCCCGCTTGAAGTATTGATTGCGGTGTTTTTGTGAAAATAGTCATGTGCTTCTGGATACTGCTGTCTTCGAATGGTTTAAGCAAGCGAGAAACAAAGGTGATTCAGTATCTGGATCGATTATTCAAGGGAAAGCTCTCCTTCTAAATGAGATGCTCAACGGCCCGCAAACGTTTTGAGTACGTAAGCAGGAAACGCATTTATTTTAACGTGTAACTAACAATTTTGTTAAAAATTCGTGTTTTTAGTTGAATTCAACCAGTTGAAAATTTGTTTCTTTTTGTTGTAAATTAATTTTTCAAATTAAAAATGTAACTGTTTCATTTTTGGTTCCAAACTTATATTTATTAGTTGAAAATTGGTCCTTTTGGACGAATTAAAATTTAAATAAAAATTAACATTTTTAATTAAAAAGAATGAAAGATAAATTTTCAACCTACGAAGATGATTTTTCCACCATAAAGAAAGAATTTTCAACAAAATATTTGAATTTTCAACTGAAAAAGATAAATTTTCAATAGAAAATTGAGTAGTTACATTTTCTGTTAAAAATTAATTTTCAACCAAAGATTAATTTTCTATCAAAAAAGACGAATTTTTAACAAATGACATGAATTTTCCACTAAAAAAGATAAATTTTCAATAAAAAATTGTATAGTTAAATTTTCTGTTAAAAAAATTAATTTTCAACTGAAATATGAATTTTAAACTGGAGTACTTGAGTTTACAACCAAAAAGATGAATTTTCAAGTAAGAAGATTAATTTTCTACCCAAAAAGACGAATTTTCATCCAAATAATTGAATTTTCAACTGAAAAAAATAAATTTTCAATGAAAAATTGAGTAGTTGAATTTTCTGTTAAAAAATAATATAAAATAACTAAAAAAGATCAATTTTCAATCAGAAATTGAGTTGCTACATTTTCTGTTAAAAATATTAATTTTAAACTAAAATATTAATGGTGCAGTTGAATCTACAACAAAAAAGATGAATTTTCAAAGAAGAAGATTAATTTCCTACCCAAAAAGACGAATTTTCAACAAATTACATGAATTTTCAATAAACTACATGAACTTTCAACAAAAAAAGATAAATCTTCTATCAAAAATTGAGTAGTTAAATTTCCTATTAAAAAATGAATTTTCAACTAAAATGTGAAATTTTTACTGCTATTCTTAAATCTAAAACCAAAAAGATGAATTTTCAATGAGGAAGATTAATTCCCACTCCAAAAGACGAATTTTCAACAAACTTCATGAATTTGAACCAAACAATTGAATTTTCAACTAAAAAAGATAAATTTTCAATCAAAAATTGTGTAGGTAAATTTTCTGTTAAAAAAATTAATTTTCAACCGAAGAGATGAATTTTAACTAAAGTGATAAAATATGCAACTGGAATAGTTGAATTTTAAACCATAAAGATGAATTTTCAACTAAAAAAGATAAATTTTTAATGAAAAATTGAGTAGTTAAATTTTCTGTTAAGAAAATTAATTTTCAACTAAAATATGAATTTTTAACTGGAGTACTTAAATCTACAACCGAAAAGTTGAATTTTTAAAGAAAAATATACATTTTCTACCCAAAAAGAAGAATTTTCAAGACAATACATGAATTTTCCACCTCACAATATGAATTTTCATCAAAAAAGTTCATTTTCTTCCAAGAAGTTAATTGTTTATATAAATAGTTTAATTTTTAACTAAATAGTTGAATTTTCAATTAAAAAGATAAACTTTCAACCAAAAAACATAATTTTCTACCAGTTAAATGAAACCATAAAGACAACAAAATAGATCAATTATAAATATTATGAATAAATAATTAAATAATTAATAATAATTAATTAAATAAATAATTAATTATAAATAAATAAACAAAACAGTTGAATTTTCCACCCGAAACTATGAATTTTCAACAAAAAAGTTGAATTCTTAGCGAAAAATGTGATAGTTGATATTTTAACCAAAAAGGATCGTGTTATTTCAACAAAATAGTGAAATATTCAACAAAATTGTTGATTTTTCAATCTATAAAGATGAATTTTCAAATTAGAAGATTAAAGTTGAATTTTCAATTAAAAATGATAAGTTCTTAACCAAAAATGGAATAGTGAAATTTTCAGTTATAAAATAATTTTGAACAATAAGATAAAACGAATTTTCAACAAAATAGTTGAATCTTCAACCAAAACACATTAATTTTCAACCAAACAGTTGCATTTTTAACCATAAATGAAATAGTTAAATTTTCAGTTAAAAAATGAGTCTTGATCCAAAGGAACGAATCTTAACAAAAAATTAAATGTTCAACCAAATAAATGAAACTTCATCCAAAAAATTAATTTATACCAAAAAAGTTCAACTTTCAATCAAGTAAATAGTTGAATTTTCAACAAAAAAGTTGAATTCTGAACGAAAAATGTAATTGTTGATGTTTCAACCAAAAAAGATGTTCATTTTGAATAAAAAACAGTGGAATTTTAAAGCTAAAAGAAGAATTTTTCAAAAGACAGTTGAATTTTAACTCGAAAAGTATAATTTTGAAAGAAAAAGTTGATTTTCAAAAAATAGTTAAATTTTCAACAAAAAATTATACTTGAACAAAATATTTAAATTTTTAACAAAATAATTAAATTTTCACACAAAAAAATTAATTTTCAATCAAGCAGTGGCATTTTTAACCAAAAAAAAAGATCAAATTTCTACCAAAAGGGTTGAATTTTCAAATTAAAAAGACGAACTTTCACCCCCAAGATGTAAATTTTCAGAAAAAATTTCATTTCAAACAAAAGAGTTGAATTTTTAAACAGGAAAGATTTTTTAAACAAGAAATAAATTACAACCAAATTGTTGAATTATAAAACCAAAAAGGCCACTTCTGTGAAAAACAGTTAAATTTTCAAGAAAAAAGTGATACATTTCCAACCAAAAATGGATAGTTAAATTTGCAGTTGCAAACATTGATTGTTAACAAAAAGAAAAGAAAAAACGAATTTTCAAGAAAAGAGTATCTTTAACCAACATAATGAATGGTTAACGAAAGTAGTTTAACTTTCAACCAAGTAGTTGAATTTTCAACCAAAACAGATTAATTTTCAAGGAAAAATGTAATAGTTGAATTTTCAACTAAAAATGACTAACTTTCAGTCAAAATTGGATTCCTTCAATTTTCAATTTAGAAAACTAATTTTAAGCTAAAAAAACGAAATTTTCAGACAAATTGTTCTATCTTCAACCAAACTGTTGAAATTTTAACCAAAAGAGATGAATTCTGATAATAGCTCACTTCACCCCCTCCCCCCTTCCACAACCCCTTTCCACAACCCTCTTCCACACCTCCTTCCTCCTCTACTTCCCCCCTTTCCCCAGCTAACGATCCTCTTCCCCTACTTCTCTTTCACGGTCATCATTTCTCCTCCCCTACTCACCCTAATTTCTAATAATTTCCCCTTGACTTACTTCCCCTCCATACTTTCTCTTCACTTCCCATACTCCCTTTAGTCACCCTCCCCTAATTTCCATTCCCCATCATTCCCATAATTTCCTCACATTTCCCTATTTCACCTACTTACCCCCCCCCCCGCGCCCGCCTCCCGTTATTTTCCCACACTTCTCCTATTTTCCCTCCACTTATTTCCCCTGACTTCTTTTACTTTCCCACCCCTCACTTCGGCTATTTCCTTCCCCCACATTTCTCCTACTTCCCCTCCCATCATTTCCCCTACATCCCTTGCCATCATTTTTTCATTTCAATTTATCAAGAAACATAGAAAAGAGTAATCAGAAGGATATTCTAAGTTGATTCCGTAAAAAAATTGTGCCTATTCCTTGAAAAATAGCCAAACTCTGAATATGTTTATAAAAACTGTTTGAATAATTAATAATTATTGCAAATTTGCAAAGTCTCGTAGAAAAGAGTTATTGGAAATACATCCTTGGTGATTCCGTAAACAAGCTGAGCCCATTAGTTTAAAAATGGTAAAATTTTTAATATTTCGATAGAAATTGTTTAAATAATTAATAATTCTTGTAAATTGACAAAGCAAAAATAGATAAGAGTCATTGGAAAGACATTCTTAGTTGACTCCGTAAACAAATTGTGCATATTCCTTGGAAAATAGCCAAACTCTGAATATGTTTATAAAACTTGTTTAAATAATTAATAATTATTGTTAATGTGCAAAGCATCGTAGAGAAGAGTTATTGGAAATACATTCTTTATTGATTCCTTAATTTGTTTATGAAAATTGTTTAAATAATTAATAAATTTTTCTAATTTGCAGAGAATTATAGAAAAGAGTCATAGGAAAGATATTCTTAGTTAATTTTGTAAAAAATTGAGCCTATTCATTGAAAAATAGCCAAACTCTCGATTTTTTATGGAATACTCATCCTAATTTCTAATCATTTCCCCTTCACTTATACTCACTTCCCCTGCTTCCCTTCCATACTTTCTCATCACTTCCCATACTCCCTTTAGTGGCCCTCCCCTAATTTCCCTTCCCCTCATTCCCCCTCAATTCCCTAATTTCCTTATATTTCCCTATTTCACCTACTTGCCCCCCTCACTCCCCCACCCCTTATTTTCCCACACTTCTCCTACTTTCCCTCCACTTATTTTCCCTGACCTATTTTACTTTCCCACCCCTCACTTCGGCTATTTCCCTTCACCACAATTCTCCTACTTCCCCTCCCTTCATTTCCCCTACATCCCTTGCCCTCATTTCCTCTCACTTCCCCTCCTTGGAAAAAAGCAGGACGGGCGAACAGAAAAACAGGTTTTAAATGGGGAATTCTCTAAAAAAAAAGGGAAAAAACAGGGGAATAGGGGAAAAAGTGTGAATTCTGTATTAATAATTATCTGTAATTATCAGAAGCACTTGAAATTTTGATTTCAGATAGAGACATTGTAAGCTAATCGGATTAGATACTGCGCCCACTCGACCTAAAGATTACTTGCCTATATTAAATTTAACTTTTTTTTAGAAGCGTTGATTGTAATCTTCTTATGATAATGACAGACCATGATAATGATCATGATAGATTTTCATTAAAGAGATTATTTTAAATTTTTCCTTTAAATCATTTCCAAATATTAAGGGTTAAGGCAAAAAATATATTGCTGACTGAATCAGTCAGTGAATCGAAGTGACTGATTTTTATTTAGTGGAAGTGACTGATTTGTCTGCTATAATAAAATAGTAAAATTATTTCAAAAATAAAATTCCTAATTAAATTTCTACATTTTAATAAATGATTTAAATTAACTATAAATGACTGATTTAATTAGTGAAAGTTACTAATTGGGCCATTCAAAATGACTTTGTTCAAATCATTCAAAAATACTGATTCGGTCAGTGGACGTTACTGATTAGTCAATTTATCTTTATTAGTAAAAAATAAATCTTCTTGATTCAAAATTAATGCTTTTGGTTGAATTCGGCTGTTTTTGATTTAAAATAAAAATATTTTTACTCTAAAATATTTATTCCATATTTTCTGGAGAATTTATATATTTTTTATTAAAAATTGAACTATTTGGTTCAAAGTTACTTTGTTAAAAATTTATTTATTTGAGTAATGATTTATTTTAGTTGAAAATTCATCGGTTTGGCTGAAATATAATTATTTTATTCAAAACTCGTGTATTTTTGTTGAAAATTAATTTTATTGATAGAAAATAGAATTATTCTATTTTTTGTTGAAAATTGATCCTTTTTAGGAAAAAATTCAACTATTTGGTTGAAAGTTAAAGTTCTTTGTTGAAAATTAAGTTTTTTTTGTTAATAATTCATCATTTTAGTTAAAAACTTATTTCTGTAGTTGATAATTAAACTCCTTTTTGAAAATTCGATGCTCTTCTTTAGTTGAAAATTAATTTTTTAACTGAAAATTAATCTAGTGAATTTTTGGTTGAAAAGGGATTTTTTCGGTTGAAAATTGATTCATGTGTTTGGAACTTCATGTCTTTTGTTGAAAATTTATCTTTATTGGTAAAAAGTACATTGCTTTTCAAATGTTTTGTTTTCAAATTTTTTTGATTGAAAATTGAAATTTTTCTTAGTTGAAACATCAACTATTACATTTTTTGTTCAGAATTCATATTTTTTATTGAAAATTTTACTGCTTGGTTGAAATATTTTGTTACAAATTCTTTTTTTTATTGAAGATTCATGATTTTACTTACTAGTTTTACAATGCTTGAAAACTAATTTTGATAGTTGAAAATTTCACTATTCCTTTATTGTTTAAAAATTTATTTTCTTCGTTGTTAATTCAACTATTTGGTTGAAGATTTTTTTTTTACGTTTTATTGAAAATTTTGCAACGAGGTTGAACAACTTCGTTACAAATTCATTTTTTTATACAAGATTTATGATTTTACTTAAAAAATTTGGTTTAAAATTAATTTTGTTAATTGAAAATTTTGCTATTCCTATTTTGCTGAAAAGCTGATTTTTTAGTTGCAAATCTAACTAAATGGTTGAGGAATAATGTTTTTACGTTGAAAATTCTTCCTTTTTTGTAGAAATTTAATTTTTTTGGCGGAAAATTCATTTTTTTTAAATTCAACTACTCGGTTGAAAGTTGAACTGCTTTGTCATTTCAGTTAAAAATTCATCTGCTTAGTTGAAAATTCAACTATTTTGTTTAAAAATCTTTTTTTTTCATCAATTTTTTCAAATTTAAAATTCAACTCTTTTTGTTTAAAATTGAACTATTTTGTTGGAAATTAGTTTCTTATCTTAAAAAATAATTTTGTTAATTGAAAGTTTCACTATTCCGTTTTTCTTTAAAAATTGATTTTTTTAGTTATTCATGTTTTTCACGTTGAAAATTCGTCTTTTTTGGTAGAAAATTAATCTTTTTTTTGCGGAAAATTCATTTTTTGTTTAAATTCAACGAAAGTGGATTGAAAGTTGAACTGCTTTGATAAAAATTGATTATTATGGCTAATTATTAATCATTTAACTTGGAAATTCTCTTTTTTTACTTGAAAATGAAACTTTTTGGTTGAAAATTCATGTAATTTATTGAAAGATCATCTTTTTTTGTAGAAACTTAATTTTCTTGGAGGAAAATTAATTTTTTTTTAAATCCAACTACTTGGTTGAATGTTGATCTGCTTTGTGAAAAAATCACTCTTTTTGTTGATGATTTATGACTTGAATTAAAAATTCATCTGGTTGAAAATTGAACTATTTTGCTTAAAAATAATTTTTTCTTCATCAACTTTTTTGTTTCAAATTCAACTTTTTTTGGTTGAAAATTTTTTTTTAATCAATTTGTTTATGTTGGAAATTCGTCTTTTTTGGTTGAAAAGTAATCTTCTTGGTTCATCTCTTTTGTTGAAAATTTAATTTTTTTGTTTAAATTAGTTTTTTTGTCTTAAAAATAAATTTTGTAATTGAAAATTTTACTATTTCTTTTTTCTTTAATTGATTTTTTTAGTTGCTAATTCAACTATTCTGTTGAAGATTAATGTTTTTTACGTTTAATTAAAAATTTTACTACTTGGTTAAACTACTTTTTTAGAAATTCATTATTTTGGTTGAAGATTTATAATTTTACTTGAAAATTTAATTGAAAAAAAAATTTGCTGTTTTTTTTTATTATTGAAAATTAATTTTGTTAATTGAGAACTTCAGTACTAATCCGCTTATTATTTTTTTAGTTATTCAGGTTTTTTACGTTGAAAATTTTTTTTTTTGGTTGAAAAGTAATATTTTTTGCGGAAAATTCATTTTTTGTTTAAATTATTCTTTTTTAGTTAAAAATTCAATTTTTTGGTTGAAAATTCAACAAATTTCTGGAAAATTCGTCTTTTTTGTAGAAAATTAATCTTGGTGGAAATTTCATTTTTTTTTGTAGAAAATTCAAACAACTTGGTATAAAATTGAAAGGTTTTGTTAAAAATTTATTCTTTTTGTTAATGATTATCATTGTAGTTGAAAATCCACCTGTTTGGTTGAAAATTCAACTATTTTGTTTTAAAATCATTTTTTTTAATCAATCTTTTTAGTTTAAACTTCAACTTTTTTGGTTGAAAATTAATCTTGTTGGTTGAAAATTCAATTACTTGGTTTAAAGATTAACTAGTTTGTTAAAAATTTCTTTTTACATTCTCATTCTAATGAGAAGGTATTGGTTTTATGTAAAAT
>CAKNYM010051417.1:53185-64018 GCA_932195095.1 Andricus curvator | reverse complement strand
ACTAAAGAACAAAATTTTTAACAAAAAATAATTGGATTTTCTTATTGTGTTCTATTAATCCAGTTCGAATTGAAGCGAAGAAAACAATTGAAAGGGTACGTGGGTTAGCGTTCTCAGATGATAAGGTTGTTATGGCAGAGTCAATCAAAAACTTGCAAAAAATTTTAGGCAATCTTATTCATGGACAAGTATCTAAGAACGGCTCTCTTCGACGAAGAAGGTGTGGATCTCGGGACACTGAGGGTACGTGGGTTAGCGTTCTCAGATGATAAGGTTGTTATGGCAGAGTCAATGAAAGATTTGAAAAAAATGTTGAGCAAACTTATTCACGGACAAGTGTCTAAGAATGGCTCTCTTCGACGAAGAAGTTTTGGATCTCGGGACAGTGAGGGTACGTGGGTTAGCGTTCACCGATGATGAGGTTGTTACGGCAAAGTCAATCGAAGACTTGCAAAGAATGTTGAGCAAACTTATTCATGGACAATTGTCTAAGAATGGCCCTCTTCGACGAAGAAGGTGTGGATCTCGGGACACTGAGGGTACGTGGGTTAGGGTGAATATTATGGATCATGGCAATTGGCAAAAATTCACACGTGGCACTTACGATGTCTTCTGTTGAAGTACCATGCCGCTATAGAATAACCGGTTATGTAATGTTACATTTCCCAAACATTGAATGAGCATATCATGATCAAGTAGATCTCTCTCCACTTACCATTCTTGGTGGTCGCTATTATTAAATCACAAATTAGATCTGATTCTTTGTTTTTCTGACTACATATCGTATCATCTTTCAAAGACAGAACACGCAAGGTACGCCCTCGAGTGAATTCTGCAAACAATTTCCCTTCCTCAGTCAGTTATTCAATTCATAAACTGGTTTTAAGTTTTCATTATTAGAGATACCATACCATGCCCTGAGGTCTTTTAACGAGTTCATAAAGCCAATCGTACGATGACCTATTTCTTCTTTAATGGGAATGCTGACCTGACATCAACATTTGTTTTACGCAACAATCTTTTCAACCAAGTCCAGAAATGCTTGAAAAAATGAAAATTAGTGACTTATTTTACAAGTACAGAATCTAATTGCAAAATTCACACACTTTCCCCTATTCCTCT
Source organism: Andricus curvator (assembly GCA_932195095.1). Classification (NCBI taxonomy): domain Eukaryota; kingdom Metazoa; phylum Arthropoda; class Insecta; order Hymenoptera; family Cynipidae; genus Andricus; species Andricus curvator. Next base: position 62,896 of record CAKNYM010051417.1, on the reverse strand, counting down.
CTTTTCTCTTTTTTTTTAAGGATTCTTCTCTTTTTTTTTACAAGTAAAGAATCTAATTGCAAAATTCACACACTTTCCCCTATTCCTCTCTTTTCTCTTTTTTTTTTAAGGATTCCTCTCTTTTCCCTGTTTTCAAGAAACTTCTACATTTTCCCCCTTTTAATTGTTTTCTTTACTTAAATTCGAACTGAATTAATGGAACCCAATGAGGAAATCCAACTTTGGTTGAAAATTAATTTTCTTAATTGAAAATTTAAGTAATCCATTTTTGGTTTAAAATTGATATTTTTCAGTTGAAAATTCAATAATTACGTTAATTAATTAACTTTTTTGTTGCAAATATTCATTTTTTGATAGAGTTTTAATCTTTTTGATTGAATGTTTGTCTTTTTAGTTAAGAACTTATCTTTGTAGGTGGAAAATTCAGCTATTTTGTTTAAAATTCCAATATTTTGTTGAACATCTAATTCTTTTTTTGAAAGTTAAACTCTTTAGTTGAAAATTAATCTTCTTGATTGAAAATTCAACTAATCCATTTTTGGTTCAAAATTGATATTTTTCATTTAAAAAATTTAATAATTACATCAATAAATTATCCTTTTGTTGAAAATTCTTTTTTGGTAGGTTTTTAATATTTTTGGTTGAAAGTTCGTCTTTTTCATTAGGAATTCATCTTTGTAGGTTGAAAATTCAACTATTTTGTTGAAAATCTAATTATTTTGTTGAAAATTAAACTCTTCTGTTCAAAATATATATGGGTTGTAAGTGGAACCACATTGATAAATTTTTTTTACATTCTCATTCTAATGAGAAGGTATTGGTTTTATGTAAAATTTGACATAGTCGGTTTTCATCAAATCTCCACGTTTTGAGACCTCCTAAGTCAGAAAAAACGATTTTTAAGAAGGTGTCTGTCTGTCTGTAGTCTGTCTGTCTGTCTGTCTGTAGCCACGATAACTTTCGAAAAAATGATCAGATTTGATTGAGCTTTGGCACACTTTTTTATGGCCGAAAAATAGAGAACGAGTTCGTTAACCAGCTATTTTGGATGAAAATCCAAAAAGTGAGCACATTTTGAAAATTTTTGAGACCACTTTTTTGGAAGATTTGAAAATTCTATGTACGGTTATTAGTAGTACGCAAAATGACGAACAAAATATTCTCATGACTTTTCGTGATAAAAAAAAAATTACTGGAGTTATAGCATTTTCAAAATTCCAAAAAACAAACGAAAATGATCATTTTAAGCCGAAAAACGCACGATATGAAAAAAAGTCAAGAGGAGAAAAACGTTGATTCCTGAACACCCTATAATATTTTCATAACAACTTTTTGAATTTTTTGAAAAATAAAAAATTCAAATTTTGATCGCACAAAAAATTAATGAAAAATCAAAAAAGCCATTTTGCTGTAAAACTATGCAAGGTACCAGAAAAGGTCATCTCACCAAAATTGTGCACCTAAAAAAGATCTACAAATTTCTTATCATTCACTTCTTGATATGACGCGTAGTTTTTGTTTTATTCGTAAAAAACAGCATTGAAAATAGAAAAATCAAATTTTCAGACGAATATTACCAGCTACGAAAAAATGACCGAAACAAAATTTGTTCATCCAAGGAAGAGGTACAAATTTATTGTGACTCATGTTTCGATAGGATGCGTGGTTTTTGTTTTATTCGTGAAAATAACATTGACAGTAAAAAAAATCAAATTTTTGAAAAAACAATGCAAGGTACGAAAACATATAAATGAACAAAAATTGTGCATTCAAAAAAGACTTACACACCCGTAATCAATTTTTGTGGTAAGAATATATTCAAAATGAAAAAATTAACTTTTTTGATAAACGGCACAAGCTAAAATAAAATGTTAAATAATAAAATTTGTCGCCTGAATTATATCATTACTTTTCATTTGAAATCAAATACAAATTTAGTAATTTGTATATGAAGAACATATAATACGAAGCACAAAGTGCGCGCTCAGTGTATTTACCAAATCGCACGCCGTAAGTGCGCTCAAACTTTTTTGTTTCTATCATACGGTTCAAATGATTTTCAAATGAAATATCGAGCGCGAAGCGCGAGTGTCTGGATGAGAATGTGTTCCTTAAGGTCGATAGAACCTTGAGTAAATAAAGTTCATTTTCAGTCTAAAATAAAAGCAAATTTAATAATCACTTAATATGTAGAGGTTTTGATAATTTTATAATATTTGCAAACAAACTTTTTCTTTTCATCGAAGTCGAACACGAACTTCAAAAATCTAGAGGAGCCTAGCGTAAAGCACGATGCAAATACGCCTGAGCGCGTAGCGCGAGGTGAATACATAATCGAGCGCGAAGCGCGCCATGAGAATGTGCCCGCGAAGCGGGCAGATTTTTTTTTTTTCGTTGAAGATTCATCATTTTTATTTGAAAATTTGTCTTTTTTGTAAAAAAAACTTAATTTTGGCAGGTTGAAAATTAAACTGTTTTGTAGAAAATTTACACTTTTTAGTTGTAAATTTATCTTTCTTAGTTTCAAAATTTGCATTTTCAACCAAATAATTGAATTTTTTTAGAAGGCAGTTGAATTGTCATAAATAAATGAATTCTGAACAAAAAATATAATAATTGATATTTCCACAAAAAAGTCAACAAATTAGTTACATTTTTAAACAAAGAGATGCATTTTCAACAAAATAATTCATTTTTCAACAAAGTAGTTGAATTTTTAACGACATAGTTGCATTTTTTACCAAATAGTTGAATTTTCAACCTACAAAGATGAACTATTCACCAAAAAGCCCAATTTTCAACCAAGAAGATTAATCTTCTAAGAAAAAAGATTAAATTTCAACAAATAAATCCATTTTAAACCATCTTATTGAATAGTCAATTAATAAAGATTAATTCTCAATAAGAATATAATAGGTAATATTTCGAGAAAAAAATAATTTCAACAAAATACTCAAATTTTCAAACAAAAATTGAATTTTCAACAAAATAAGTAAATTTTCAATAAAATAGTTGATGTTTTGACCAAATAGTTAAATTTTCAACCAACAAAGATGAATTCTCAGCCAAAAAAATGGACTTTCTATCATGAAGAATAATTTTCTACCAAGAAGACGAATTTTCAACAAAATACCTAAATTTTCAAACAAATAATTGAATTTTCAGCTAAAAAAGATCAATTTTCAAGAAAAAAGAGGAATTTCTAAACCACAAATATTAATTTTCTACCAAATGACGAATTTTAAACTAAAAACGACGAATCTTGAATGAAAAAAATTGAATTTTTAACAAAGTTGTTCAACTTTCAACCCAGAAGTTGAATTTTCCAAACCAAATACACGAATTTTCAAAAAATAAATATTTTTCAGTCAAGAAAGAAACATCTCCAGTGGAAAAATTAATTTAACAGCAATTTTTCAACCAAAGAGTTGAATTTAAAAAAAATTAATTTAATTTTCAACAAATTATTTAAATTTGAACTAAATAGATCAATTTTCAACCTAAATGATGAATTCTGAACCAAAAAGAAAACTTTTAACCAAAAAGAATAATTTTCTACCAAGAAGACGACCTTTAAAACGAATAGTTCAATTTTCAATTTAAAAATGTTAATTTTCTAGAAAACAGTGGCATTGTTAACCCGCAAATATTAATTTTCTACCAAAAGACGAATTTTCAAGTAAAAATTATGAATTTTAACAAACAAAAAATGAATTTTTAACAAAGTAGTTCAATTGACTTGCAATCCAGAAGTTGAATTTTACAAACCAAAAATAAAAATTTTCAAAAAATGAAGATTTTTTCAGTTAATAGATGAGTTAAAGATTTTCAGTTGAAAAAATTAATTTTAAGCAACAAAAAACGAATATTTAAACAAAATAGTTGAGTGTTCAACCAAGGAGTTGAATTTTAAACAAAAGAATTAAAATTTAAACAAAGTAGAGGAATTTTTAACTATAAACATGAATTCTCAACCAAAAAGACCAAGTTTCAAACAGGAAGATTAATTTTCTACAAAAAAAAAGATGAATTTTTAACAAATACATGAATTATAAAACACGTAGTTGAATTTTCAAACGATAAAGATTAATTCTTAACGAAAAAAATGTAATTCATAGTTGATATTTTCACAAAAAAAACAATCTTCCACAAAATCCTTAAATTTGCAACAAGAGTTTCATCAAAATAGTTAAATTTTCAACAAAGTAGTTGAATTTTCAACCTAAGATGGTGAATTTTAAACTGAAAAGACGATCTTTTAAGCAACAAAATTAAGATTCTACTCAAAAAGACGAATTTTCAACAAAAAAGGTTATTTTCATTCAAATAGTTCAATTTTAAACAAAAAAGTTAATTTTCAACCAAATAGTTGAATTTTAAATTAAAGGTGATTAATTTTCAGCCAAAAATAAAAAAGTTGAATTTATAGTTCAATAAATTGATTTTTAACCATGAATATAAACAAATTTTCGACCAAAAAGACGAATTTTCAACTATTTGAATTTTCTACCAACAAGATTGAATTTCTTCCAAGAAAAACGACTTTACAACAAAATAAATAAATTTGTAACCCAATATTTGAACTTTCAACTAAAAAGGATACATTTTTCACAAAAAAAGAAATAGTTAAATTTCTAGTTGAAAAAATTAATTATCAACCAAAAAGGTGCACTTTCAACAAAAAATGTAATAGTTGATATTTCAACCGAAAAAGATTAAAAATTTTTATTTAGAACCGAAAAAAAAGGAATTTGAATGGGGATTAAAGGCGATCAATGGTTGAAAATGTAACTTATTTGTTGACTTTTTTTGGTGGAAATATCAATTATCTTTTTTGTTTGAAATTGAACAATTGACTAAAAACTTCAACTATTTCTTGAAAATTTTAATTATTTTGTTAAAGAGTCATCGTTTTTGGTCCAGAATTCAACTCTGTTGTTAAAAATTCGTACTTTTTAAATGAAGCTTCATCAAGAGGGAATTTTTCAAATGAAATTTCGCGTCCATCCTGTTCAGACTTGCAGAGCTCCTTCACGCGTCTTTTGCAATTAACCTCACCACTTGATCAATTTTGAGAATCGATGTCAGTGAATTTTTGCTTGGTTAAATAGTATGACGAGTGAGGAAAAGGATGTTTAATGAAAGTGTGGATGATTTTTCTCAAAAAAAAAAATTTCTCAAAAAAAAAAAAAAAAAAAGGAATTCGAGTGGGGATTAAAGGCGATTAATGGGATGGGCAATGAGATAAGTCAATGTCGATTATTGATCTTTGTAGGTTGAAAATCCAACTATTTCCTTAAAAATTCAACTATTTTGTTTAAAAAATTAATTATTTTGTTGAAAATTCAGCTCTTTGGTTGAAAATATAACTAATTTGTTGATTTTTTTTGGTGGAAGTATCAATTATTATATTTGTCGTTGGGAAATCGTCTTTTTTGTTGACAATTCAACCGTCTTCTGGAGAAATTAAATTATTTGGTTGAAAATGCATATGTTCATGGTTAAAGTGTATTTTTTTTGTTTAAAATAGAACAACTGACTTGAAAGTTCAACTATTTTCTTGAAAATTCAATTTTTTTTGTTGGAAACCAAACTATTTTCTTAAAGAGTCATCGTTTTTGGTCGAGAATTCAACTCTGTTGTTAAAAATTCGTCCTTTTTACATTCTCATCAGAGACGGTATTAGATTTGTATAAAATTTGACTCCCCCAGTTTGTGTCAAATGTCCACGTTTTGAGACCCCCTGAATCCGAAAAACAGGTTTTTACGAATGGGTCTGTATGTATGTGTGTCTGTATGTCTTTCTGTGAGCACGATAACTTTCGAAAGAATTGACAGATTGGATTGGCCTTTGGTATAATCTTTTACTGCCCTAAAATAAAGGTCAAGTGCGTTAGCCAGTCATTTTTGATAAAAATTCAAAAAGTTAGAGCATTTTCAAAATTGTTTAGACGACTTTTTTTAGAATTTGAAAATTCTATGCACGGATCTTCATAGTATTCAAAAAGACGAACAATTTATCTCAAAGACTTTTTTCGATAAAAAAGAAATGACCAGAGTTATAGCATTTACAAAATTAAAAAAAAAAAAATCTGCCCGCTTCGCGGGCACATTCTCATGGCGCGCTTCGCGCGCGGCTCGCTTCGCTCGCAAATTTGAGCGCGCCTACGGCGCGCGACTGTTGGATCTCGCGCTTCGCACTCGATCATATATTTATCTCGCGCTTCGCGCTCGATTATGTATTCACCTCGCGTTACGCGCTCGGGCGTATTTGCATCGCGCTTTACGCTAGGCTCCTCTAGATTTTTGAACTTCGTGTTCCACTTCGATGAAAAGAAAAAGTTTGTTTGCAAATATTATAAAATTATCAAAAACTCTACATATTAAGTGATTGTTAAATTTATTTTTATTTTAGACTGAAAAGGAACTTTATTTACTCAAGGTTCTATCGACCTTAAGGAACAATTTCTCATCCAGACACTCGCGCTTCGCGCTCGATATTTCATTTGAAAATCATTTGAACCGTATGATAGAAACAAAAAAGTTTGAACGCACTTACGGCGTGCGATTTGGTAAATACACTGAGCGCGCACTTTGTGCTTCGTGTTATATGTTCTTCATATACAAATTACTAAATTTGTATTTGATTTCAAATGAAAAGTAATGATATAATTCAGGCGACAAATTTTATTAGTTAACATTTTATTTTAGCCTGTGCCGTTGATCAAAAAAGTTAATTTTTTCATTTTGAATATATTCTTACCACAAAAATTGATTACGGGTGTGTGAGTCTTTTTTGAATGCACAATTTTTGTTCATTTATATGTTTTCGTACCTTGCATTGTTTTTTCAAAAATTTGATTTTTTTTACTGTCAATGTTATTTTCACGAATAAAACAAAAACCACGCATCCTATCGAAACATGAGTCACAATAAATTTGTACCTCTTCCTTGGATGAACAAATTTTGTTTCGGTCATTTTTTCGTAGCTGGTAATATTCGTCTGAAAATTTGATTTTTCTATTTTCAATGCTTGTTTTTATGAATAAAACAAAAACTACGCGTCATATCAAAAAGTGAATGATAAGAAATTTGTAGATCTTTTTTAGGTGCACAATTTTGGTGAGATGACCTTTTCTGGTATCTTGCATAGTTTTACAGCAAAATGGCTTTTTTGATTTTTCATTAATTTTTTGTGCGATCAAAATTTGAATTTTTTATTTTTCAAAAAATTCAAAAAGTTGTTATGAAAATATTATAGGGTGTTCAGGAATCAACGTTTTTCTCCTCTTGACTTTTTTTCATATCGTGCGTTTTTCGGCTTAAAATGTTCATTTTCGTTTGTTTTTTGGAATTTTGAAAATGCTATAACTCCAGTAATTTTTTTTTATCACGAAAAGTCATAAGAATATTTTGTTCGTCATTTTGCGTACTACTAATAACCGTACATAGAATTTTCAAATCTTCCAAAAAAGTGGTCTCAAAAATTTTCAAAATGTGCTCACTTTTTGGATTTTCATCCAAAATAGCTGGTTAACGAACTCGTTCTCTATTTTTCGGCCATAAAAAAGTGTGCCAAAGCTCAATCAAATCTGATCATTTTTTCGAAAGTTATCGTGGCTACAGACAGACAGACAGACAGACAGACTACAGACAGACACCTTCGTAAAAATCGTTTTTTCTAGCTCAGGGGGTCTCAAAACGTGGAGATTTGATGAAAACCGACTATGTCAAATTTTACATAAAACCAATACCTTCTCATTAGAATGAGAATGTAAAAAAAATTAAAATTTAGAGGCAAACAACGCACGATATGAAAGAAAGTCAGAAAGAGAAAAACGTTGCTTTTTAAACATCCTACAGGATTTTCATAACAGCATTTTCAATTTGTTTGAAAAATCAAAAATTCAAATTTAGATCGCACAAAAAAGTAATGAAAAATAAAAAATTCCATTTTGAGGTCAAACTATACAAAATACGAAAAAAGATGAATCTACAAAAATTGTGCATATAAAAAAAGATCTACAAATTTGTTTAAATCACTTTTTGATAGGAGGCATAGTTTTTGTTGAAATTCGTAAAAAACAGCATTAAGAATAAAAAAAATTAAATTTTTGGACAAACGACACAAGCTACGAGAAAAATAATAAAACCAAAGTTGTTCACCCAAAAAAGAGCTACCAATTTATTGTCAATAATTTTCTGATAGGATGCGTTGTTTCTGTTTCAATCGTAAAAAATAACATTAAAAATAAAAAAAATTAAATTTTTTGGCAAATAACACAAGCTACGAAAAAAATGAAACATAAGTTGTTCACCCAAAAAAGAGCTACAAATTTTGTCACTAATAATTTTTTGATATGACGCGTATTTTTTGTTTTAATCGTAAAAAAAGATGAAAAATAAAAAAATTAAACTTTTGCAAAAACGACACAAGAGATGAAAAAAATGAAAAGACAAAAGTTGTACAACCAAAAAAAACCAGCAAAATTTGTGTATACACTCTTGTTATAAAAATATATCAAATATAAAAAGATTACCTTTTTGGACAAAGGACAGAAGATACAATAACATTTTATTTAACAAAATTTTTCGCCTAAATTATATCTGCAAATTTGCTCAAAACAACTTTATACTAGTATGCGTATCTTCAGTTTAAATCGTAAACGATAAAATTGAAAATACACCAATTTTTATGGAAAAACAACACAAAATGCAATAAAATCTCTAATAACAAAATTGTTTTTTTCTTGTAGAATGCATATTATGAATTGTAATAATATAAAATTCAAATGATACATTTTTCAGGGTAGTTGAGAATGAAATTTAATTCAAAATAAGAAAAAAGTATTAAAGTAATCATGATAAATGAAATTTGTATTTTATATTGCAATATCTGAATAAGCAATCCCAGGCTGAGGTACAGAAATAAATATGATATACATTTAGTATAAAAGTGTTGAACATAATATAGAAAAGTTCACATTTTGAAAAAAATCGAGTGCGAAGCACGAGATACGTGATGAGAATGTGTTCGTTAAAGCCGAAGGAGCATTAACAAAAGAGACTTCACAATCACCAAATTACAGTTGTTGATGCTTTGACCTTTAATTTTGAAAGGTTTTTGCATAAAAGTGGGGACAGCGGGCAGATTTTTAAATTAAGATTCATCAAGAGGGAATTTTTAAAATTAAATTTCGCGTCCATCCTTTTCAGTCTTGCAGAGCTCCTTCACGCGTCTTGTGCAATTAACCGCACTTGCTCAATTTTGAGAATCGATGTCAGTGATTTTTTGCTTGGTTAATGAGTATGACGAGTGAGGAAAAGGATGTTTAATGAAAGTCTGGATGATTTAAAAAAAAAAAAAAAAAAAAAATGAATTTGAGTGGGGATTAAAGGCGATCAATGGGCTGGGCAATGAGATAAATGAATGTCGATTATTCATCTTTATAGGTTGAAAATTCAACTATTTCCTTAAAAATTCAACTATTTTCTTGAAAATTTAATTATTTTCTTGAAAATTTAATTATTTTGTTGGAAATCAAACTATTTTGTTAAATAGTCATCGTTGTTGGTCGAGAATTCACTTCTATTGTTAAAAATTCATACTTTTTAAATGAAGATTCATCGAAAGGGAATTTTTAAAATGAAATTTCGCGTCCACCCTGTTCAGTCTTGCAGAGCTCCTTCACGCGTCTTTTGCAATTAACC
>CAKNYM010051417.1:16584-26847 GCA_932195095.1 Andricus curvator | reverse complement strand
GCGTTAGATATAAGGTGTGGAAGGATGTTAGTTTTAAGGGTTAGTTGCTTTTCCTACTGACAGAATTTGCGATCATATCCATTAAAATCTTTTGATGAATCACTGATAGCTCTAATGTTTATGCTGGACAAAGAGCCTAATGAACTTGTAAAACTTTTTGAATTCTCTGGGACCTGGTTTTGTAAGTTTTGATGAATTCAGTGGTAGCGATTGAAAAATAGAGTTTGTATTTAAAAGGTTCTGATCCGAAATAATCACAGTTGTTGTGTCCAATAATGAAGCTGCTTCTTCCGTATGCTTTATTTCCTCCACTTCCATCCAGGAACCTGAGGGATCAACTTCCTGTAATCGATTAATTAAATCAGCCTTATTTCCAAAATTCGGAAGACCTTTTCTTCTCAAAATTTCTTTTAGCTACAAAACGGAAAAATTACTGGTAGTCTACGACACTTTGTTCAAATTCAAATTCAATGCCGGCTGAAAATACCATATATTCCATAAATTAAGTGATTAAAATTACCTCTGCTTTTTTATAAAAGGATGATAGTTACAAACCTCATATTTTCACAGATAGTCAAAAATGAATTTCATGTAATAAACCTTTTTGATTTTTTTTAATCACAAATATTATTTAAACCTCCTGCGAAAATAGGACAGCTTCTAAACAACCCTAAAGATAAAAGGCTCCTCTCAGTGATCCGGGAGTATATAAAATCCCTTGTTTTTGTGACAAAGTCTAAATTGGAGAAACCGGGAGAGCGGTGAGCCAACGTGTAAATGGAAACTTATTTAAACTTACTTATTGAGTTTCAAAATCACTTCCATACATCAGACTTCACACTCTTCTGAAATATTTTTAGGGAAAAGTTCATTCCTCTTGGTTGAAAACTCTAGTGTTACATTTTTAGTTTGAAATTCATCACGAAATTTAATTTTGTGGTTGAAAATTTTACTATTTTGGTAAAGATTAATCTTTTCTCAAAAATTTAACTACTTGGTTAAAAGTTGAACTACTTTGTTAAAAATTCATTTTTGGTTGAAAATTAATTCTTTAAACTGAAAATTCAACTATTCCATTTCAGGTTGAAAATATCTATTTTCTTAGTAAAAAATGTAACTGTCTGGTGGTAAATTTATCCTTTTCAGTTGAAAATTCATGTATTTTGTTGAAAATTCGTATTTTTTGGTAGAAAATTATTGTTATTGGTTTAAAGGTAATCTTTTTGGTTGAAAAATTAACTATTTGGTTGAGTCTTGAACTCTCTTGTTAAATTTTTTTTTAAGAATCATCATATTAACTGAAAATTCATCTTCTCCGTTGAAAATTTAACTATTTTGTTGAAATTTTTCTTTGTTTTTGTTTAAAAATTAGTTTAATTTTGATCAAAATTTAACTATTCCATTTTTGGTTGAAAATTAATATTTTAAATCAAAAATTGATTATTTCTAGTGCAAAATTCTACTATTTGATTTAAAATTAATCTATTTCATTGAAAATCGGTCTTTTATGTTGATTTTTTTTTGTAAAAAATGCATCCTTTTCGGTTCAAAATGTTACATTATGGTTCAAAATTAGTCTTTTTTGAATGACGATTTAACTATTTTCTTGAAAATTCGACTTTATTGATTGTATTCAACAGTTTTTTATTGTAAATTGAAATATTTTTTGGTTAAAATATCAACCATTTTTTTCTTGGTTGAAGATTCATAATTTTCGTTGAAAATTCAACTATTTGATTGTAAATTACCTTTTTTGTTTGAATTTCATATTTTTTTATTAAAAATCCCATTGCTTTGTAGAACATTAAACTATTTGGTTGACATTTAACTTTTTTGTTGAAAATTCATTTATTTGGCAAAAAACATTTATTTTAAAATTTAACTATTTTGTTGAAAATAACCTTTTTTGTTGAAAAATAATAGTTGGCCTAAAAATTCAAGAATTTACTTGAAATACTTTCTAAGAAATTGTTTTTTTTATTGAAGATTCAAAATTTTAGTTGAAAATTCAACTATTTACTTGTAAATTACTTTTTTTCGTTGAAAAATAATATTTTCAGTTGAAAATCCAACTGTTTTTGCTTCTTCATATTTATATATTTACTTTGTCTTCCTGGCTTTAGAATTCAACAATTCTGTTGACACTTTATGTTTTTTGTTGAAAATTCATTTTGTTTTGCAGAAAATTAATCTACTTTGTTGAAAATTTAACTACTGGGTCAAAAGTTGAACTACTTTGTCACAAATTCATTTTTTTGTAGATATTTTTTTTGTAGAACTTTAATTTTCTTGGTGAAAAAATAACCTTTCTGTTTAAAATGTAATTATTTGTTTAAAAATTTATCTTTCATGGTTGAAAATACATCTATTTGGTTGATGATTCGACTATTTGATTAAAAATTTGTCTTTTTGGGTGCATTCACCTTTTTGAAAATTCAACTTTTCGGATTAAAAATTCCACTGTCTTCTAAAATATTCGTCTTTTTTTGCTTAAAAATTAAACGGTATAGTGTTGAATTTTAATATTTTTTTATTTGAAAATTCAAATTTTGGTTGTAAATGCATCTTTGTAGCCTCAAAATTTCATGATTTTCATAGTCAATTTTTCAACTACTTTGTTGAAATGCAATATACACTGAAAATCCCATTCAAGCAACTCCCATTTAAGTCATTCCTAGAATTTCTGTCCTTGGAATTTGATGTGCGAGGACAACGGACCGAAAGACAGCTGTGCTCAGTCAAGCGTGACAAACAGCGAGATGGCCGCCCTCTCAGCGCATTAGTTGCATCAGGTTGCGTCATGCGTCCAAATACAACCGAAATGATGCATGGGGCCTTGCCCGTTTACGTTCACGTTCGTTGTTGTTTTTTTTTTGGCTTTTCTTGATATCTCAACTTGATAACAGTTTAAAATCGAAATACCTGGTAATTATTATTATCTGGAGACATAGTGGATAAATCTTAAAAAATTTACAAATGAATAATTTCCTTTAGAATAACATTTCAGTTGGAAACAGAACTGTATGGATTCGTTACAAAGTAGAGATTTTTAATAAATATCATTAATCTCAACTCTAAATTATACCTAAAACCAGGAAATTATGCAGATATTCGAAAGTATAGGCTCTCACATTCCATAAGTTATTTGCATGCGAATTTACTCTTCGATACAAATAAGTGTCCGTTTCCTCCCCACCAGGAAAAAATTTCTTGAGGCGTACGAGAGAATCTAGAATATATTAAATTCAAGGAATTTCGAGGAAGCTCGAGAATTTATTATTTTCAACAGATTCTCTATATATTTTTTTTTTAAATAAGAGAAGCATTAGGTATATATGGAAATACATCCACATTGTTGTTTTCCTCACTTTTGGTGATATCTCAATTTAAAAACCGAATTGAACCGTAATACACTCAACTCCCGATTTAAGACCCCCGGTTTACGATATTCCTAGAGTTGGTGTCATCCGCAGTTTCGTGATGAGAGGAGTCGCGGGGCCGAGATAGAGGATGTGCCCAGTCAAGCGTGACAAACAGCTCGATGGCCGCTCACTCAACGCGTTAGTTGCATCAGCTTGCGTCATGCGCCTGAAACCGGTCTTTTATTGGGAGTGAGTGTACCTGTAAATTATTATTACCTGGACACATACTCTACTCAATATAATAGTAGAATTTTCAATTAGAAACAATTAAGTTTCAACCAAAAAATATGACTTTTCTATCAAAAGATGAATTTTTAATGCAAAAAGACGAATTATCTATCCAGAAAGGCGAATGTTCAACAAAACTGTTGAATTTTCGACTAAAAAGATGAATTTTCAACAAAATATATACATTTACAAAAAAAGAATTAAATTTTCAACAAAAAAATTAAATTTCAACCGAAAAAAATGAATTCCTAACCAAAAATATAATAGTAGGCTTTCCAGTTAGAAAAAAATTAACTTTCAACCAAAAAAGATGACTTTTCTATCAAAAGATGAATTTTCAACCAAAAAAATTATTTTTTAACCAAAAAAGATGAATTCTCAACCAAAAGAGTTGAATTGTTAACCAAAATTATAATACTAGACTTTTCAGTCGAAAAAAATTAACTTTCAACTAAAAAGATGACTTTTATACCAAAAGATGAATTTTCAAACCAAAAAAGATGGATCCTCAATGAAAAATTTAATAGTTGAATTTTCAACTAAGCGATCAATTTCAAATGAATAATACAATAGTTATATTTTCAGTTCAAAAAGTAATTAAAAAAAAATTAATTTTCAAAAAAAAATTAATTTTCAAAAAAAAATTAATTTTCAAAAATGGATTAGTTTGATTTTCAGTTAAGAAAATTAATTTCTAACTAGAAAAGACAAATTTTCAACAAAATACTAACAAAAAGATGAAGTTTAACTAAAAAAGATAAATTTTCAACCAAGTAATTGAATTTTCAACTGATAATTATCAATTTTCAACCAATAATGGAATAGTTAAATTTTCAGTTGAAAAAATTAATTTTCAACCAAAAAAAAAGTGAATTTTCAACAAAATAGTTCAATCTTTAACCAATAACATGAATTTTCAATAAAGTCGTTTACTTTTTACCCAAGTAGTTGAATTTTTAATCAAGAACATTAATTTTTTACCAAAAAAAGACGAATTTACAATAAAATACATAAAATTTCAATTTTCTGTTAAAAAAGTTCATTGTAAGCAAAGGAAAAATTAATTGTTAACAAAATAATTAAATCTTTAACCAATAAAATAAACTTTTACCAAAGTAGATCAACTTTGAATCAAGTAGATGAATTTTCAACCAAAAAAGATGGATCCTAAATGAAAAATTTAATAGTTGAATTTTCAACTAAAAACGATCAATTTTGAATCAATAAAACAATAGTTTTCAGTTCTAAAAGTAATTTAAAACAAAATTTATTTTCAAAAATGAATTAGTTTCATTTTCAGTTAAGGAAATTAATTTCCAACTAGAAAAGGCGAATTTTCAACAAAATAAATCCACAAAGTGTAATTTTAAGTAAAAAAGATAAATTTTCAACAAAATAATCAATTTTCAACTAATAATGGAATAGTTAAATTTACAGTTAAGAAAATTAATTTTCAACCAAAAAGAAATCGGATTTTCAACTAAATATGAAGCATTAAGATACGCGGGTCTGGTCCTAAATTTTTATAAGTATAACACAAAAATTTTGTATGACAAAATTTTTTTTTGCTTTTTTCATAATTATAAAAATTTAGGACCAGACCCGCGTTTCTTAGTGCTTCATATATAGTTTCCCAAATTTTCAACTCGATATCGCGTTTCGTGTGAACGTAAGTTTATTTTGAAAAAAATGTAAAAAAAAATTTGAGGTTTCGCTCAAAAAACGGCCTTAACCAAAAAAATTAATTTTCAACCAATAAAGATGAATTCTCAACCAAAAATATGATATGTAGTAAACTTTTCAGTTAAAAAAATAACTTTAAAGCAAAAAAGATGACTTTTCTACCAAAAGATGAATTTTCAATCAAAAAATACGAAATATCTATCCAGAAAGACGAATGTTTAACAAAACAGTTGAATTTTCGATAAAAAAAGACTTTTTAACAAAATAGTCAAATTTGCAACAAAATAATGAAAAATTCCACCAAACTGAATTTTTAACCAAAAGAGATGAATTCTGATCCAAAAATACAATAATAGACTTTTTAGTTAAAAAAATTAACTTTCAACCAAAAGAGATGACTTTTCAACAAACCAGTTAAATTCGCAAGGAAATAATTAAATTTAAAAAAAATAATTTTTAACCAAAAAATATGAATTCTCAACCAAAAATATAATAGTAGACTTTTCAGTTTAAAAAATTAACTTTCAACAAAACAAGATGACTTTTCCACCAAAAGATGAATGTTCAATCGAGAAAGACAAAATATCTATCCGAAAAGACGAATGGTTAACAAAACAGTTGAATTTTCGACCAAAAAGATGACTTTTCAACCAAATAGTTGTGCACAAACTTTTTAAAACTAAAGATCAGAGCATCGAGAACAGTAGTTTGGTGATTGTGAATTCTCTTTGGTTAAAGCTCATTGGGCTTTAACGAACACATTCTCATCACGTCTCTCGTGCTTCGCACTCGATTTTTTCCAAAATACGAACTTTGCTATATTATATTCAACGCTATTATATCAAATGTATATTACATTTATTTCTGTACATCGGCCTGGGATTGCTTATTCAGATATTGCAAAATGAAGTACAAATTTTATTTATCATGATTACTTTAATATTTGTTCATTATTTTGCATCAAATTTTATTCTCAACTACCCTGAAAAAAATGTATCATTTCAATAAATTTAAATTATTTCAATTAATAATACGCATTGGTATTAAAAGAGACGTATTTTCATTGTCTTCTTTTTACAATTAAAGAATTGCGCATTCTATAAAAAAAAATTCATTAAAAATTTTACTGCAACTTGTGTCGTTTTTCCATAAATAATTTAGGTGAAAAATTTGGTTAAATAAAAAGTTATTGTAACTTGCGTCGTTTTTCCAAAAAGCTCACTTTTTTTCTAATTTATTCTTATAACAAATTTTTAAATCTTTTTTGTTTCAACAACTTTTGTCTATTTATTTTCTTCGTCTTTCGTGTCATTTTTCCAACAATTTATTTTCTTTATTTTCAGTCTCATTTTTTACGATTATAAGAAAATCTACTCGTCTTATCAAAAAATGAATAATAAAAAATGTGTCGATCCTTTTTGGGTGAACAACTTTCGTATACTAACTTTTTTTCGTACCTTGTGTCATTTTCAAAAAAAAAATTATTCTTGATTTTTTATGATTAAAACTAAAACTGCGCGTTCCATCAAAAAATGATCAATGATAAATTTATAGATCTTTTTGGGTATATAACTTTTGTTCAGAATTTTTTTTCGTACGTTGCGTCGTTTTTCTAAAAATTTAATTTTTTTGTTTTTAATGTTATTTTTCACGATTAAAACCAAAACTACGCATTCTATCAACATTTGATAACTTTTGTCTAATTGTTTTTTCTTAGCTTGTGTCGTTTGCCCAGAAATTTTATTTTATTTTTATTTTTAGTGTTGTTTTTTACGAATAAAATGAAAATTACGCGTCCTATGAAAAAGTGTTCAATAAAAAATTTGTGGATATTTTTTAACTGCACATTTTTTGTTGATTATCGTTTGTCGTATCTTGCATAGTTAGACCGCAAAATTGAATGTTTTATTTTTCATTATTTTTTGCGCGGTAAAATTTTATTGTTCGTTTTTTCAAGAAAATTCGCAAAAAGCAAAATTTTTCTTTTCTTGAGTTTTTTTTATATCGTGCGTTATTTGGCTCAAAATTTTCGTTTATTTTTTTGAATGTTGTAAGTACTATAACTCTGGTAATTTTTCTTTTACCCAAAAAGTCATGAATTTTTAACCAAATAGTTAATAGTTAATAGTTAATAGTTAATCAAATTTCAACCAAAATTAGAATAGTTAAAATGTCAGAAAAATAAATGTTCAACAAAAAAAGAAACGAATTTTCAACGAAATATTTTTTTTTTCATTAAAAAAAAAAGATTTTTTAACCAAAAATAGAAGAATTAAATTTTCAGTTCAAAAAATCAATTTTCAACCAAAAAAATGAATTCTCAACTTCGTAATTCAATTTTAAACTAAAAAGATCAATTTACGAAGCAAAAGTATAATATTTCAATTTGCAGGAAGAAAAGTAAATTAAAAAAAAAACGAGTTTTCAGAAAAATTAATTTATTTTCAAATAAATTTTCAAGCAAAAATGGAATAGTTATATCTACAGGTAAAAAAATTAATTTTTAACTAAAAAGAAACGAATTTTCAACCAAAGAAATTAATCTTTAATCACAATGATGAATTTTCAACCAAAAATATGAAATTTAGACCTAATAGTGGATTTTTCAACAAAAAAAAACGAATTTTCAACTAAATAGATTTTTTCCAATTAGAGAAATGAATTCTTAACAAAAAATTGAAAAGTTAAATTTGTCACTAAACACATAATTTTGTAATGAAGAAGATTACATTTCTATCAAAAAAGGTAAATTTTCCACCAAAAATTGAATAGTTAAAGTGAATTTTCAACTAAAAAAAAATTAATTTTCAACCGTTTACATGAATTTTAAACTAAAAAGATCAATTTTCTACCAAAAATAAAGTAGGATAATTTTCAGTTAGTAAACTAAAATTTTCAACCAAAAAAATAACGAATTTTCAACAAAAAAGTTAAATTTGCAACTAAAGAAATGAATTCTTAACCAAAAAAATGAAATTTCAACTAATGAGAGTACTCTTTTACCAAAAAAGACGAACTTTCAACATATAGTTAAATTTTTACAGAAAGCAGATAAATTTTCAACTAAAAATAGAATAGTTAAATTTTCAATAAGAAAATTAATTTACAATAAAATTAAAGTAAATTCTCAGCGAAATAGATAAATTTTTAACAAAGTACATGAATTTTCAACCAAATATTTGAATTTTTAAAGGAATTTCCAACCAAAAAGATATAGAAAAATTCGAATTTTCAATCAAATACAGGAATTTTAAACCAAATATTTGAATTTTCAACTTAAGAAGATAAATTTTGAACCAAACATTTACGAGTTAAGTTTTCAGTTAAAATAATTAATTTTCATCTAGAAAACATAATTTTCAACAAAATAATTAAATTTCTAACAAAAAAAAAAAAGGTTTTTAAACTAAAATGATGTATCATCAACCAAATAAATGAATTTTTAACAAAGTAGTTCCACTTCCAACTAAGTAGTTGAATTTTCTACCAAAAAAGATGAATTCTCAACGAAAAACGTGATAAATTATATTTCAACCACAAAAAGGATTTTAATTTTATACAAAAAATAGTTGAATTCAACCAAAAAAGATGATTTTTTACAAAATGGTTTGAATCCTCTAGCAAAACAGATTAATTTTCAACCAAATAGTTACTTTTCTAGAATTACCTGACCTATAGCAATTCTGTATTAAAAAAAAAAGTATATGTTTCTTTCACTAGAATGTTTTTTGTAAAAATATATGTATTAATTATGATATACAGCGTGTCCAAAAAGTAACGAATCACCGAAATAATTTTCCAGGTAAAATATTTTTCAGAAAGGTCAAGGTCATTCTTGAAGTAACTTGTAACGAGGAATCCAGTGGTGAAATCAAATTTGACCTTGGGCTTGACCTTCAAGGTTATTTCAAGGTCAACTTTGTTTTTTAATTGGGAAACCCTATTTTGGACAACGGCAATCGAAAGAGCGGGAAATTTTACGTCGAAAAATGTGATGGGTGATGGGTCAAAGGTGACCTTAAACTTTAATTTTTTTAATTAAAATTTTTTTTCTTGACCTTGAAGGTCAATTTCAAGGTCAAATTTAAGGTGACCACTGGATTCCTCGTTAAAAGTTACTCCAAGAATGACCTCGACGTTTTTCGTAAACACCTGAGCCGCAGCAGTACAGATTGGACCCGCCGCATACCTGGGTCAAGCCTAATAACCTTCAGCTGAAGTTCAAGGTCACCCACGACCCATGACCTGAGTACATGTTTGGAAGTAAAATTTTCCACTCTTTCGATTGCCGTTATCAAAAATAGGGGTTCCCACTTTAAAAAAACAATGTTGACCTTGAAATAACCTTGAAGGTCAAGCTCAAGGTCAATTTCAAGGTCACCACTGGATTCCTCGTTAAAAGTTACTTCAAGAATGACCTTGACCTTTTTGAAAAATATTTTACCTGGAAAATTATTGAGGTGTTTTGTTACTTTTCAGACACCCTGTATATTTATTTCAACAATAAATGCTTCAAATTCTCTTAAATGCTCTATAAATGGTCTGTTCGATCTTAAATAGTGAGCGTTTGCTCAACATAAATTCTTGGGCATTTAAGAACTCTAAGTGAGCTACTATTGATACTATTATGTGACAGTAATAACAGGTGGGACCAGTGCGAAGAAATGGAGAAAACGCGCTGTCCCATCCTATACAGTGTTCCAACCTATAAAGTGTCCCAACCTATAAAGTGTCTCAACCTATAAAGTGTCCCAACCTATACATTGTCCCAACCTGTACAGTGTCCCAACCCATATAGTGTCCCAACCTATACAGTGTCCCAACCTATACAGTGTCCCAACCTATACAGTGTCCCAACCCATAAAGTGACCCAACCTATATATTGTCCCAACCTATAAAGTGTCCCAACCTATAAAGTGTCCCAACCTAT
>CAKNYM010051417.1:922-16216 GCA_932195095.1 Andricus curvator | reverse complement strand
GTCCCAACCTATACAGTGTCCCGACCTATAAAGTGTCCCAACCTATAAAGTGTCCCAATCTAAAAAGTGTCCCAACCTGTACGACACACCCTATTTTAAAGAAGCGTGTGAGTAATTTGCAACAGAATTTTCTATTCTAAAATACTTTCTGATTTTACACGGAGAAAATTTGTTCATTAAAATTTACCGAATTGGTTAGGTAAATGGAGGACATTACTGCATTTAGATAAAGTTTACAATTATTTCAGGATTTAATACAAGACAGAACTGTAAATAATACAGAAGAGTTATGTACAATCTCAAGTCCAAAAGTGAAAATTCTGATATGTAATAATTGATATAAGGGTTGTATTATTTTCATAACAGTATATTATTAAATAACGCAAAGTATTGTAAATTTTTATTAAATTAATGATATAAAGTTTACTTTTGTGTGATATTAACGATTCACTTAGAAGAGAGCATAGATTGCAGAATTTTTAAAGAGATTTTCACTTTTATACTTATTAAGTTACTAAATAAAAATAAAATGTATTTAAAAATTGACGTATAAAAAAGCGGGTGATGGAAAAACATCGGACGGCACTGGACAACTGACTTCGAACTTCGAGGCGGGAGATCCCCGAAGACTAATGTTTGAAAACAAAGTTGAATTTATAACAAAAAAATATGAATTTTCTAGATAAATAATTAAATTTCTCATAAAAGAGAAAATGTTTTTAACAAAATAAGTGAATTTTCAACTTAAAAAGATCAATTTTCTAGCAAAAATGAAGTAGCTACCTTTTTCGTTGAACAAATTATTTATTACAAAAAAAACAGACATATTTTCAACAAAATATGTTCAATTTTCAACAAAAGAAATGAACTTTCAACTAAAATAATGCATCTTCAAAAAAAGAAAAAAAAAACATTTCACCGATTAGGTGAATTTTCAACCAAGAAGATGAATTTTCTATCAAAAAAAGACAAATTTTCAACTAAAAACATACATTTTAAACAAAGAATAGAATAGTTTAATTTTCAGTTAGAGAAATAAATTTTTAAACAAATTAAATACATTTTCAAAATATTAGTTAAATTTTCAACCAAACAAATGAATTTTCAACCGAAAAGATGTGATGGCTATAAAAAAAATTTGATGAAGAATGGAATATATTTAAATTTTTAGTTAAAAAAATTAATTTTCAAATTTTTATTCAAAAAAATTAATTTTCAATATAAAAAATAATTTTCAACTGAAGAAATAAGAATTTAAACCAAAAAGATTAATGTATAGAATTCCTGAAAAAAAACAACAAAAAATCGTCAAATGGGATTTTGAATTTGATTTTAATCTAATTTAAAATTCTTAAATTTCAAAAAGATTAATTTTCTACCAAAAAAATAATAATTTTTAAGAAAATAGATGAATTTTTCATCAAAATTTTTTATTTTCAATGGAATTTTCAACCCAATAGTTGCACATTCAACCAAAAAAGTTGATTTTCTACCCAAAAAAAAAAAAAAAATTTCAACTAAATGGATGAATTTTCAATTAAAAAACATACATTTTTAACAAAGTATAGAATAGTTTAATTTTTATTTAGAGAAATAAGTTTTCAAGCAAATAAAATGAATTTTGAACTAAACAATGAATTTTTTACCAAAAAGATCAACTTTGTATAAAAAAGAATCTCGATAAGGAATTGAGTTAAATTTTCAGTTTGAAAAATTAATTTTTAATAAGAAAAAACTATTTTTTAACTAAAGAAATTTAAAAAAATACATAAATTTTAACTAAAAAGGTTAATTTTCTACCAAAAAGACAAACTTTCAACAAAATAGATCAATCTTTAACTCAAAAAGCTAAATTTTCAACAAAAAAAAGATTAGTCAAATTTTCAGATATGCAAATAAGTTTTCAAGCAAATAACTTGAATTTTCGTAGAAGTATTTGAATTTTCAAGGAAACAAATGAATTCTCTACCGAAAAGATTAAATGTCTATAAAAAAATTTCAAAACGAAATTTAGTTCACTTTTTAGTTAAAAAAAATTATTTTCAATAAAAAAAACTAATTTTCCACCAAAAGAAAGAATTGTAAGTAAGTGAAAAAAATTGTCATTCATATTGAATGTAAACATTTTCACACATTTTCTGTAAAATCTATAACAAAATGTTAGCAAATGAACCGAGTTCTTTTTCTAAAGAAAGGGTAATTAGTGCGCGCATAGCACGCACAATTTTATAGTATTTTTTACATTCTCATTCTAATGAGAAGGTATTGGTTTTATGTAAAATTTGACATAGTCGGTTTTCATCAAATGTCCACGTTTTGAGACCTCCTGAGTCAGAAAAAACGATTTTTACGAAGGTGTCTGTCTGTCTGTAGTCTGTAGTCTGTCTGTCTGTCTGTCTGTCTGTCTGTCTGTCTGTCTGTCTGTAGCCACGATAACTTTCGAAAAAATGATCAGATTTGATTGAGCTTTGGCACACTTTTTTATGGCCGAAAAATAGAGAACGAGTTCGTTAACCAGCTATTTTGGATGAAAATCCAAAAAGTGAGCACATTTTGAAAATTTTTGAGACCACTTTTTTGGAAGATTTGAAAATTCTATGTACGGTTATTAGTATTACTTAAAATGACGAACAAAATATTCTTATGGCTTTTCGTGATAAAAAAAAAATTACTGGAGTTATAGCATTTTCAAAATTCCAAAAAACAAACGAAAATGAACATTTTAAGCCGAAAAACGCACGATATGAAAAAAAGTCAAGAGGAGAAAAACGTTGATTCCTGAACACCCTATAATATTTTCATGACAACTTTTTGAATTTGTCGAAAAATAAAAAATTCAAATTTTGATCGCACAAAAAATTAATGAAAAATCAAAAAAGCCATTTTGCTGTAAAACTATGCAAGATACCAGAAAAGATCATCTCACCAAAATTGTGCACCTAAAAAAGATCTACAAATTTCTTATCATTCACTTTTTGATATGACGCGTAGTTTTTGTTTTATTCGTAAAAAACAGCATTGAAAATAGAAAAATCAAATTTTCAGACGAATATTACCAGCTACGAAAAAATGACCGAAACAAAATTTGTTCATCCATGGAAGAGGTACAAATTTATTGTGACTCATGTTTCGATAGGATGCGTGGTTTTTGTTTTATTCGTGAAAATAACATTGACAGTAAAAAAAATCAAAGTTTTGAAAAAACAATGCAAGGTACGAAAACATATAAATGAACAAAAATTGTGCATTCAAAAAAGACTTACACACCCGTAATCAATTTTTGTGGTAAGAATATATTCAAAATGAAAAAATTAACTTTTTTGATAAACGGCACAAGCTAAAATAAAATGTTAACTAATAAAATTTGTCGCCTCAATTATATCATTACTTTCCATTTGAAATCAAATACAAATTTAGTAATTTGTATGTGAAGAACATATAACACGAAGCACAAAGTGCGCGCTCAGTGTATTTACCAAATCGCACGCCGTAAGTGCGCTCCAACTTTTTTGTTTCTATCATACGGTTCAAATGATTTTCAAATCAAATATCGAGCGCGAAGCGCGAGTGTCTGGATGAGAATGTGTTCCTTAAGGTCGATAGAACCTTGAGTAAATAAAGTTCCTTTTCAGTCTAAAATAAAAGAAAATTTAACAATCACGCCATACCACGCTGAAAAACCCAGTTCTCGTCAGATCACTGAAGTTAAGCAGCCTTGGACGCGGTTAGTACTTGGATGGGTGACCATTCAAGAATACTAACATGAGTGCTGTTGGCACATCGTGGGTGTGGTGAGCCCACACTTGTAGTTATTTATAACTACAAGAAAAACCTAGAAACACTACCCGAATCGGGTAGTGTCACGCCTACCCTGAAAGGGAAATGGTTTAATGGTATATATATATATACTTAATATGTAGAGGTTTTGATAATTTTATAATATTTGCAAACAAACTTTTTCTTTTCATCGAAGTCGAACACGAAGTTCAAAAATCTAGAGGAGCCTAGCGTAAAGCGCGATGCAAATACGCCCGAGCGCGTAGCGCGAGGTGAATACATAATCGAGCGCGAAGCGCGAGATAAATATATGATCGAGCGCGAAGCGCGAGATCCAACAGTCGCGCGCCCTAGGCGCGCTCAAACTTGCGAGCGAAGCGAGCCGCGCGCGAAGCGCGCCATGAGAATGTGCCCGCGAAGCGGGCAGATTTTTTTTAAGTAGGCCATGCAAAAATGTAAAATATTGAAAATTAAATAATTTAAAGTTTTAAGGTTAGAAAATTTTAAATAAATAATTATACAATGTTTTTATTTACTTCCTACAAATGTATAAGCCCGCTTATTAATAAATAAGGAAATTTTAACTTTATAGCCGAGATTTTTTTCTCGATATTCTAAGTGTTAGGTTAGCCGTGAGGTTTAGTTGTTAGCAATAGAACGCGTTAAACGTAGCTTACACTGTTAAAAATAGTATTAAATTTAGAATACCAATGTATATTAAAATTAATATCTCAAGCATATGAAATCCCTATTTAGGTACGTGTTTATTAAATTTCATATACAATCATGATAATCGCTCAGATAATTCCATTTTACACAAAATCAAAATAAGATTAGCAGTAATTTTCGATTCTTAATAATAAAACATGATACCTTCTTGCAATTAATCAAAAATAAAATTGGATTTTAAGTCGAAAAGTTCAATTACGTAAAGAAATGACAGACCTAACCTACACTCAACTATACTCACATTAAATTTCTACCATTCAGGGCAATTTTTGGAAAGAGTTCCACTTGTACGTTGCAATTTAATCATAAAAAGCAATTCAATCGACGAATTCTAGATTATTACTTCAATTGCGAATATTTGATAAGATTTAAAGAAATAAAAGCACTTTGAGTTTTCAAGCACGCTGCTATACCGACATGTATATTAAATTTAATATAAAGTGTACAGCTATTCATATTTTAATGTATATTAAAATTTCAATTCCCGTGTATGCAAATGACTTCATATACATTTGTATTAAATTTAATACAGATGTTTCTAACAGTGTAGGTGGTTCGAAACCCGTCACAGCGTTTTTGATTTTTAATAGTGTTAATATCGTTAACAGCGTGCGACTCTATCGTATGTAATGTATTGTAATTTAATGTAATTGTTTAAATGAAATTGTGTATATGTACCAACAATATACTTATATGAATTGTATGATGTGTGTAAGCATGTGTGTAGTAGTGGATGACCTTCCACAGAATCTGTTTGTAGCAAGAATGTTTTTTTTTGCTGGCGCACGAAATTTTACATGACTGGGATGTAGAATTCACATATTTAGAGAGGTAGACTTTGTTTTCTTTGATTTAAACTGTACCTAACAGTTCGACTCATTTTACCTAACTGGTAGGTAATCGACATCTCATTTGACCAAACTGTCAGGTAATCTTTATTATCTAGTTGTATTAATTCTTACTGAATCGCGAATTAAATTATAATGGATTTATATTAATAATTCATATTTTCACATCAAATATTACCTTATTTCATTTTACATGACTGAAAGTGAAATTTTAATATAATGCCGTAATGTCCTCCGTTTAGCGAACTAAGTTATGTCAAATTTAACACACAAATATTCTCCGTGTATTTGAGATTGTTGCTTTATTCTTCGATGTTATCTTCCTGTTCTTTAATTAGTAACAACACATGTTGAACATATATTTACTCACGATTTACACATCGATTTTCTGTAAGTAATCACTTAACCATTGAGAGTACATAAGGTATAAAGAAGGACCCTCGGTACAAAAAGAAGCAGACCCAAAAATTCGAAATCACTGTCGATCTTGGCGGGTGAAAAACCCACGCATCCAGTCGACAAGAGTCCTGATTTGGAATGGAATGGTATGCTATGTATCTATATATATGTTATATACGTATGTAAGTCGCGGACTTGGATTCAAGGATCGAACTTGAATGAATCGAGTGGTCCATTCGCAAAAGTAGATTCATTATTGGCACTGTTCGGTTAATTAAGGCAGACATCGACTGGACCATTAACGGCTATACTTAACACATGTAGTTGCGCGCCACACGAACCGCTAATCAGATGCATGTAATTAAGAGCACGCGCATTACCAGAGCCGACACAGTTTCTACTCGTAACTCTCTACTTTGGTGTAAATTCAAATTTTCATTTACAAAGCCCAAAAAACATTTTAGTGTTGCTAATATTTATTTTTGCTTCCTCATAGAGGAAGCTTTGTACTGAGAAAAATGGATTATGCCCGACAATAAAAAATATGTTACCGGATATAATCTTGGACTATTAACTATGGGACAGTGATCCTGATTATTAGAACTACAATCTATAGATACTAAGAAATAGATATTACAGGATGATATCTTGGATTACTAAACTTTATACTCTGAGATAATAAAATCTATAATCTAAGATTTTAAAATCTAATATCCATATTAGAATCCTGGTCTATTAGATAACCTCAAATATATATGATGATTTTTGCAAACGTTTTTATAAACCTATAGAAAATTTTGATAGACGAGCTCGAAAGTAGAACTGCAAACAAATTTCAATTTTTTAAACACTTATAACTTAATTATTACTTATTTCAATGCGAACGGATGCATATGACACGCGCACGATGCGACGTACCATCTGAGACTACACAGACGCCTGGATATTTTAAAATCTGAGATGTTACAATTTAATGCCTGAACTTTATAAGAATTTAACATCTAGATATTATATTTGGTAACATCTTCATATATTAAAAAAATATTATAGATTATACGCGCTAATATACTTTTCTATACGGTGTATTATTCTTTAATTCTATTATCCACTTCGTATAATCCATTTTTCTCAAAAATGGTAACATTTTCCAAAATTTTTAAATTCATTTAATTAAACCTGTTTCAATTTGAAAATGTCTAATACAATGTTCTAAGCAATTGTCTGGATGTGTGTGTGTGTGTGGATGTCACACTTGTTTGTGAACACGATAACTTGAAAACGGTTGCAGTTGAATTGATGAAATTTTAAAGGCTTATTTTCCCTACTAATATCTTGAAACTGACCAAAGGATTTCTAAAAATATTAATTACACTTTTTTTTAGCACTCAATAATATTTTAAAAATCGGGTTTTTATAGTAAAACTTTTTTCATTAGCATATTTCAAAGTTAATGCAAGAATTTAAAAGATTCCTTGGTTCGAGACGAATCGATTGACCTATGATATCAATACACTTTATTAAAAAGTAGGAAAGTTTTGGTAATTTATATATTTCGAAGATATGGTTCTTTATAGTAAAAATTTTTTATTCAACATAATTCAAAGTTGATGCAAGAATTTAAAAGATTCCTTGGTTCGAGACGAATCTATTGACCTACAATATTAATACATTTTATCAAAGAGTAGGAAAGTTATGGTATTTTATATATTTTTAAAATCGATTTTTATAGTAAAAATTAATTTCCAACAAATTAGTTAAATTTTTAATCTACAAATAATTTTCAATCATATAGAATAAATTTTCTATAAAAAATGTCGAATTTTAAACCAAAAGTTGAAAAGATACATTTTCACCAAAAAATTAATTTAAAAAAAAACAGAAATTTTCAAAAAAAGGTCAAAATTTTAACAAAAGAGATGAATTTTCAACTAAAATGATGAATTTTCAACCAGAAAGACGAATTTTGAACAAAATAGTTAAATATACAATCAAGGCCATGAATCTTCGAAAAAAATGAACCATCGTGTTGAAAATTTTTTCTTTTTTGGCTGAAAGTTAATTTTTTAAATGGGAAATTGAACTATCTGATTTTAAATTCATATTTTTTGTTGAAAAAACAACGCTTTTTCAAGAAAGGAATTTAATTTCTGAACAAAAAAAATTAGATTTTAATAAAATAGTTTAATTTTTAACAAAATAATAAAAATGTTCACCATATCGTAGAATTTCATAACAATATGTTTGGATAAAATCTTTATTTTTTTATTTAAAAAGTCTAATTTTATACTTTTCGTTGAGAATTTTTTGATTTTTTGTATCAATTCTACAATATTGTTAAAAATTGTATTTTTTTGTTAAAAAGTAAAATATTTTATTACAATATTATTTTTTTCAAAAATTAAACTTCTTTATTGTACATTTCTCTTTTTAAATCGAAAATTCGTTATAAAAAGTTATATTTTTATACTTAAAGTTTATTTCTTTTTTTTGAAAATTCTACTGTTTTTGCTAAAACATTTCAAATTTGTTTTATGAATTTTTTAAACAATTTTTCAAACAAATAATTTAATTTTCAGCTGAATTAATTTTCAATCAAATAACAATATTATAAAAAGTACTTCAAATAAGATAGAATCCATTTAAAATCAGGCAGGTTTTACCCTTGAATTTGCAGAATCTCTCAGCGATGAAAGATTTGCAACAAAATACTTAAATCTCCAACCAGAGTTGAATTTTCAAAAAAATAATTAAATTTTCAACAAATTAGTTAAATATTTAACTTACAAATAATTTTCAATCATAAAGAATAAATTTTCTATAAAAAAAGTCGAATTTTAAACCAAAAGTGGAAAAGATATATTTTCACTAAAAAAATTAATTCCCCAAAAAAAAAAAGAATTTTGCAAAAAAATGTTCAAATTTTTAACAAAAGAGATGAATTTCCAACTAAAAGGATGAATTTTCAACTAAAAAGACAAATTTTCAACAAATAAAGAATTGTCAAGACAGAAAAAAAAATAAACCACATTTTTCCTAATACCTTTTTAAGTCTTTTTTGAACGTCTTATGAAAGCACATTTAATTGATGTTTTAAAATTTGTGAAGAAAAAATAATATTCACATTCAATAAATAATTTCATTGATTTCAATGTAGTTTTGAATGTATTAAATATTAGTTTAATTTTGATATATTTAACGTTCAATATAACAAAATAGTTATTTTCTTATAAATTTCAATGTGAAAAGTGTAATATTAGATTCCTGGTTCTGAATTATTTTCTTTTGGTTACAACTTCTATCATTTGTATGATAATTTGATTCCTTTTTTTAAGATTAAACTATTTTTTCAAACTCATTTTTTTTCGCGAAACAATCAACTGTTTTGTTAAATATTTATATTTTTATATGAAAAAATTTTCATTTTTGTTTGTAATGTCATCTTTCATTATTGAAAAGTTATAATTTAATTTTTATTCCATTTTTTGGTTGAAAGTTCATTTCTTTTATTTTAATAGACTACTATTATACTTTTGATTCATAATTCATCTACTTTGACTGAATTATCAATTTTTTTTTGAAGGAACAATCAACTGTTTCGTTAAATATTTATATTTTTATCTGAAAAATTTTTCATTTTTGTTTGAAATGTCATCTTTCATTATTGAAAAGTTATAATTTTACTTTTAATTCAATTTTTTGGTTGAAAGTTGTCTTCTTTTATTTTAATAGACTACTATAATATTTTTTATTCATAATTCATCTACTTTGATTGAATTAATAATTGTTAGTTCTTAAATAATTTTAATTTATAAATATTTAATTGAAAATATTTATCTTTATAATGTTTCTTTATAATTTATCTATGTATATATTTTATGATACTGAATACATTAGTTAAAACATGTCTTAGTTGTTTTTGGCGTATTTAAAATTTTAATATGTTTTGTAATTATTCTGAATTCATTCGAAATTCAACCTGAATTATTACTAAATCACCCAGAATTCTTTTATTATCTCTTTTTATTTTTTTTTTTAATTTAACTGAATTCTTTTTAATTAAATCAATTCTATTAAGTTCAATGGGCATTTTTTTTAATTTTCAGTCTGTGTTTAATTCGTCTTGAAGTGTTTTAAACTCATTTGGAATTTTTCAACATTTTATTAAATTATTTTGAATTATATCAGAATATATATATATATAATTAAATATAGCAGAATCTATCAGAGAGAAAATATTTTTCTTAGAGTAAATTATGCGATACGTTAAAAAAATTATTTAAACAAAAAATAATAAACAGATTTATGCAAAAGAAAAAAATCATATTTTTTGAAAATTTTGTGTTGAATTTAGCTTTCAATAAGAAAGAGATTGTAACGTTTATAAAGGCCTGAAAAGTTCTATCGACCGGATAATTTCCTTCTCATATTAAAATAATTTATTCATTTTTACATAAACAACAATAGATACGATAAAAATGTCAACATAAAAATATTTACGTATAAAAAAGTTATACTAAAATACATTTTACTTTTTCTTAATAACATACATCATTTAGGATTAAAATTAAATTTTTATGAAAAAATGCGCTACATCTCTCAATGCATAATAAAATATTAGTGGCGAATGGATTACTATAGTGTAAAGACAATAATTGTCGAGCAAATATACATGTTATAACATATACATTATATGTACATTATATATACATATACATTATATATACATACAACATTTTCAATATACATGTTATAAATATACATGTTATAACGAACAATGCCCAATTTATTTTAGAAATAACATTTCTTTTCATTTATAGAATAAAAAAATTTATTCCGGCAATATAATTTACAAATAAGTGTTAAACAAATCTAAGAGCCAATTATAATAAACTAAATTATAATTATACTCACAATTTTCTCCAGATGCTAACGATGGCATAATTTACCTACAGATAAATTATGAGAAATCCATTACTTCTTTAGCAGAGAAAAAAATGAAAAGGAGCTCCTTATTGAAGGCTACAAAAATCATCCTGTGGTGTCTTCTAATTATTTTATACAAATATTTTGTAACATTTATTAAATATTAATAACATAGAAAAAAAATAGTATTTTGTTTGTTCTTTTTCATTAAAAAAAATTAATAGGCGCGCGCAAGACTACTAGTAATATTTCAAAACACGGTTTTTTATAGTAAAACTTTTTTCTTTAACATAATTCAAAATTTATGCAAAAACGGAAAAGATTCCTTGATTTGAGGAAAATCGATTGACCTATAATATTAATACACTTTATTGAAGATTAAGGAAGTTATGCTCATTTATAATATTTGAAACATCTGTTTCAAACAGAAAAACTTTTTTCATCGACATAATTCAAAGTTGATGCATGAATGAAAAAGACTTTTTGATCATAAATTTTCAAATAGAATAATTCTGACAATTTTTGTGAAGAAATCATAAAGCTGGGAAAGGGATAGGGTGCAACAGAACTTTTCTCTTTCCTTTTTCAGCTAGAGAAATAATCATTTCAAATACAAAATTTGATTTGTCTCATTTGTCTTTGTATTTACATTTTTTTTTTTTTTTTGGTAATTTTGTATTTTTTGTGAATTTCTATTTTTAAATTGATCAAGATGAAGACTTTGGTTTGTCTATTATTGAAAAAAATAACTAATGCTTCCTCTCTTCCTCTCACTGTATATTTAAATCGGTCAAAATTTTGAATGATTAAATCAATCAAGCATGATTTGACTGAATAATCAGTAATTTCTACTGACCAAATAATCGTAATAATAGATGGCTTAGTCAATATTGCTGACTGAATCAAATAGTCATTTAAATCAGGGTTTCTTTAGACAAAAATTCTGATTTTATGGTCAAAAACCGTTTTTTGTTAATTCAATAGTTTTTTGCTATTGATATAATCAAAGTGAGTTAATTTCCGCGTGGAATGAGCTTTTTTGATTAGAGTTGGTTAAGATTTGACTAAGTCATCCAATTTTACGCTAATTTACGTTTAATTTCCCACGAAATAATTAAATTTTCAAAAAAGTAGTTGAATTTTCAACCAAATAGTTCAATTTTCAACCAAATTTGTGAATTTTCAATCTAACAAAATGGATTTTCAAACAAAAAAGATTAAACTTCAAACAAAAACATTTGCATTTTCAATTAAATAATTGAATTTTTTAGAAGACCGAAAAATATTAGTTTTTGACAAAATACTTGAATTTTCAAATAAAAAAGATAAATTTTCAACCGAATATTTCAATTTTCAAATTAAAAAAAAAATGAGGGCCAATAATAGAATCGAAGTATCTCATCGCCCCAAAATTCGGGACGATTGTTAAATTTTGAGTTCAAAAAATTAATTTCACAACAAAAACAAATAAATTTTCAACGAAATAGTTAAATAATCAAAGTAATGAATTTTTAACTAATATGATAAATCTTCAACTGGAATAGTTGAATCAATTTTAAATAAAATAGTTGAATTTTCAACCAAATATAATAACTAAATAATTGAATTTTTCAGAAAAGAGTTTATTTTTTAACATACAAAAAAAAGGTGAATTATAAAATCCAAAGGACGAATTTTCTGTCCAAAGGGAGGAATCTATAACAAATCAGTTGAACTTTCGACCAAAGAATAAGACTTTTTAACAAAATACTTGAATTTAAAAAGAAATAGTTAAATTTTTAACCAAATACTCGAAATTTCTACGTACAAAAATGAATTTTTAACCAGAAAGTCGAGTTAAAAATACACAATTTTCCAAATAAAGAGTTGAATTTTTAGCTAAAAAAGATTAACTTTTAGTAAAAAAAAAATCAAGAAAATACACGAATTTTCAAGCTAATACTTGAATTTTCGAATAAAAAAGATAATCTTTAAATCAAATACAATTGAATTTTCAAATAAAAAAAAATTAGCCAGTAATAGATTCGAAGTGCCTCGTCGTCCCGAAGTTAAATTTCCAGTTTAAAAAATTAATTTTACAACAAAAACAAACGAAATTTCAACAATATAGTTAAATTTTCCAACAAAGTGATGAAATTTGAACTAATATAATGAATCTTCAACTGGAATAGTTGAATTTTCAACTTAAACGGTGAATTTTCAACCAAGAATAGATGATTTTTCAATTAAAAAGATGAATCTTTAACCAAACAAAAAAATTAAGTTTCAAGAAAGGAGTTTAATTTTCAAACAAAGTGATGAAGTTGCTACTAATATGAATGAATTTTCAACCAATAAAATCAATGTTCAACCAATAAAATGAATTTTCAACCAATAAAATGAATTTTCAGCCAAGAAGATTAATTTTCCACAAAAAAAAGAAAGAAAACTTTCAACCAAAAATTGAAAGTTAAATTTTCATTAAACAAACTAATCTTCAACCAAAGAGATGGATTTCTAACTAAAATAATGGATCATTCCACTGGATTGCTTAAATTATCAGTGAAAAAAATAATTTGTAAGCATAAAAACAAATTTTCAACAAAATAGTTAAATTTTCATCAGAAGAGATGATTTTTCAATTAAAAAGATGAATCTTTAACAAAAGAAATGAATTTTCAAGAAAGGAGTTTAATTTTCAACCACGTAGATGAATTTTCAAACAAAATTATTCATTTTCTACCAAAAAATACAAATTTTCAACAAAATATATGAAATTGTAAACAAATACAATAGTTGAATCTTTAAGCGAAAAAAATAAATGTTCATCCAAAAATGGAAAAGTTAAATTTTCAGTAAAAAAAAGTTGATTTTCAACAAAAGAAAAAAAAAAAATTTTTAACATAAAAGTAAATTTTTCAAAGAGATGAACTTTGAACTAAAATGATGAATCTGTAAAAATAAAATGAATGTTTAACAAAGTAGTTCAACATTCAACCAAATAGAACTTGAATTTACAACCATAGATATGATTTTTTAACCAACCACTTTCTACCTAAAAAGACGAATTTTCAATAAAATAAATGAATTTTCAACCAAATAGTGAAATTTTCAACTGAAAACAATCAGTTATGAGCCAAAAATCGTTATTTATTTAAATAACACGTTCTTTCCGCAACACTGCTCCAACCCAGGTTGCTGATCAATCTCGCTAGCAATCACCCCAAGTGAAGAGCCTCACAAAGTCATTATGTAAAGCTTCCCACTTTACCCTACCTCCCCCCACCCCTCATTTCACCTACCTTCCCACTCCTTATTTACCCTTGTTCCCATCCCTTTATTTCCGTTACTCCCCCTTCCTTCACTCACCCTACAATAATTTCTCCTCACTTGGCCTACTTTCCCTCTCCTCATTTTCCCTCAATTCCCCTACTATCTCTCTGAAGAGATGAATTCTGAACCAAAAATATAATAGTAGACTTATCAATTAAAAAGAATGAATTTTCAACCAAAAATAGTTTAATTATTTAAAAAAAAGGGGAAAGATAGAGGAATAGATGGAATTTAATGTATGTCAATATTTTATTAATATATCTCCACGCAATGCAAAAAAATTCCAGAACGAAATACGGTGAATAACTTTTAAAAAGCCCACAAACTATAACTAAATTCAAGATTGTCAATTGATCATTGCTAATTAATGAATAAATATTAAAACGTTCATGATATTATAATTATATGAATCATTTGAAGAAATCAATAAAGAAAGAAAGATGATAGAAATTCCCACCGTCGTTCGTAATTATTATCAATTTTAAATTTTACATTAGGTTTGATTACAGTTGGTAATGAGACTCCCTGGGTACGAGTCGCACGCGTGAAGGGAATAAACAGGGACATTTATGCGATTTACTCAGAAAGCGAGAAGCAGGTACTGACAATCCAGTATATGGTGCAAGTAGTTCAAAACCGGTAAAGTAATCTGTTTAAACACGTTATCTTCGTTATGCGACTACTCACCTATCGTGCATCGCAATACAATTTTATTATTATTTTAGAACAGAGCTTCAATTAATTAAATGAATAATTATCACTTGCCAGAGGAGATATCTAGAACCACGATGCTCATCCGCACGAAATATCAAGTTAATCTGGTTTTACAAAACAAGAACAAGTTTAAAAACGTCTTTACATTTTTTCCTAATTCTGATCTTTCTATAATACTTTCAAAAAGAGCTGGAGTGAAAAACTATTTGTTAAGAATATTTTCTATTCGTTTTGTGTAATGCTATAGATTCTGAGTCTGATTCTCTGAAGTTGGTATCATAAAGCAATGCTTATTGAATAAGCCATCATTCTAACTTATGGAGTAAATAAGTTGCGGTCATAAAGGGCAGTAATTATCAATGATAAGCATTGGCGCTCAACCGTTTTTATTTTACATGTTTCCCTAAGGGACGATCAATATTCGTAAGATCATGGATATAACAGAAGAAAAGATCTGGGTAGTCCAATGCGGATTCATGCCAGGAAGATCATGTGCGGATCAGATGTTTATCAAAGAATGTGGTGTATCTGAAATGCTGATTGATAAGAGTGAAAGAAATTTGTTGAGATGTGTTGAACATGTTGAGAGAAT
>CAKNYM010051416.1:90359-114564 GCA_932195095.1 Andricus curvator | reverse complement strand
TTGACACGCAGGGATGCTTTTCAGGCTATTAACCAGTGAAACCTTGGCACTTCCAAGAGCCTCGAGTGCGCAACAGAAACAATTGTCGAGAATATGAAGTTCCAGTATATGCGGCACCTCTCATTTTCGACAATTGACTCTATTTCTCTAGGAGCGTTTAGCGGAGAGGTATTTGGGCTAATGCCGTAATAGTGACAGAGATCGTAATAAAGCACTCCGGAATAGGCTCTTTCGTCCTCGGTTTGCAGATAGAGACTCCCCGTATCAAGGGTTTCTGCTGAATATGGTTACAATAATTAATAGGCAGTCGCGGACAATTGTCCAAGGATGGTCCCGAAGAAATAACCCCTAAGCGGCAGCGTAACAACCGTGCCAAAAGCTGAATGGCACCTGGATGAGGCGTATCAAACGGTGACTCGGGGATAACGAACGACCTCTCAGAGTATGCAGCCTTATCATTGCACGCGGGGTTCTACAAGAATGGAAGAAACCTTTCCCTAGCTACTCGTGGGAACAACAATGACACCACCAAACAACCAAAAAGTTGTAGATGCGGTTAAAGACGATTCAACGCTAAACAAGTCGAAGCTGCTGACAATCAAGCAGCATATTGTTGACAAAATACGGGTGTTACCTGACGCAAGGAGGAGAATCCAGAAGAAAGAAAGATGGATCAGGGATAATCAACAGTTTTTCGCTGAACCAGCGATCCTCTTCAGCGATCTCCCTTTTTCTGTCAAAAGCTACCCAAGTCCAACGAGGTAGAGCCTTTTTGGAGGGAGGTATGCAAGATCCCGAAAACACTGGAGTTGAAAGAAGATACTGAAAATATCATTCGCTTCAAAGAGTTTTGCGACAACCTCATAACATCTGAGGAGGAATGTCCATCAATCACTGCCAAAGAGGTGAAAAAAACACTCAGGAGCACGAAGAACTTTTCCGCTGCAGGACCAGATGGTATCAACAACTTCTGGTGGAAGAAGTTTACTTCTACACACCAACATCTGGCCTGTATATTCACATCTTATTTTAAGTCGGAAACGCCCATTTCGCAGTGGCTGGTGTTAGGACGCACTATACTCCTACTGAAAAAATGCAACTTGTCCAACCTAAAGAATTGCAGGCCAATAACTTGTTTGAACACACTGTATAAAATCTCTACAGCTGTCCTAAACCACAGGATTGTTCGGAGAGTTGAGCCTATGTGGAAAGAGATGTACGAACAACGTGGCTCGAAAAAAGGGGTAGCAGACTGCCGAGAATCTGCTTTTATCTCAGATCAGTGAAGAAGCCTCTCTGAAGCAGAGAGAAACATCTTCTTTCTTCAGATTTGGTGTTCAAATCTGTCAGCGTTGAACAAGGTATCCGCGACTAACATGCTTGCCGTCCCGGTTCCACTCTGCTCGTGAAGGATGGCTCGATAAACGAAGCACGAGCTTACGGCCCTTGATATCGCCACACGTAAGATCATGCATATACATAAGAGCTTGCATATCAATTCGTCCGTTTCACGATTATACATCTAACGCCGCCAAGGCGCACGCGTACTTCTGAATCTCCAATATCTTCACTTCAGAAGTGAGGAAAGTGCACTACTCCATCAAGATGCTTCACTTCTGAAAGCCGAAGTATAGAAAGCAGAGGTACAAAATTTCCGCCAGCAGCCACTCTACAAGAGAATGCACGGAAACTTTCACAGAAATTTAGAAAAACAGTTCTTGTCGAAGGAGCAAACTTTTGCTTTCCTCAGATCATCAGGGCTTAATTCAGGTACAGAGGGTTTCATTTTTGCATGCCAGGATGGTGTCATTTCCACCTTAGCATACCGTGACCACATTTAATGTGAAGAGGTTCCCAGTGATAGGTGCACAGCATGTTATGCTCACGATGAGTACCTAGAACACATACTATCGGGGTGTCCGACTCACACAGGGACAACGTATATCTATAGACAAAATGCGGCCCTAAAAGTGCTTTATTACCATCTTTGTCGCTCTTACGGTGTTGGCTCCGATCCTGCCCTGCCGAACGCTCCGAGGGAGATAGAGTCTGACATCGTTCTCCAAGACGTCGAGAAACCAATTATATTCGTGATCGAATTCTCGGCTCCGTCCGAATACAACATCACTGCCATCGAGAAGGAAAAAGATGAGAGGTATCAATACTTTAAAAGGGAGCTGCAACGACTGTACCCAAAATTTTTGGTTAAAGTAATTGTCCTCGTTATCGGTGCTCTCGGAGGTGCGAAACTATCACTGTTTCGTAACCTTAAAGCCATACCTGCGTGCGACAAATATGCCAAGGCACTTGCAAAATGGATGCAGAAAGCTGTCATTCTTGAGTCACTTGGTGTTCCCAAGACACACGAAGGTTTCGGCGACCTGTCGTTGTGATTTCATCGTTCCTTGTGACCGCCGACCTCACAGTCGTGAGACGTGGCCATATGTGTGCTTTACCGCGGTTCTACTTGAGCCGGTGTCATTTTTAGATGGAAGTTCTTCCCACTGAGTCCCTGCAGTGGTTGTTTAACCCTTTTTTGAATTATATATAGTTAAAAGTTTGTCATAAGTACAACCGAAAGATTTCACCGGGAGCAGGTGCCATTCTGAAAAAAGCCAATTGCTACCGGCGAAATCGCAGTAATATTTTAGCCGTAACCACGCCTCATGACCGTCAGATAGGTGGCTACAGTCTACGATAAACTCAATATGATGATCCGACGAACGTCTCGTGCACCCTGAGGACACGGAACGACCCAAGGACGATCGCCTTCTGCATTTTCCCAGGAACTATCTCAGGATGTTGTTGACACGCAGGGATGCTTTTCAGGCTATCAACCAATGAAAACTTGGCACTTTAAAGAGCACCGATGATTAGGACGACTAGCTTAACAGAATGGTCCGAGTATAATCGTCGAACATGGTTCGTTTCTCGAAGTCAAAGAGAACTATGGCAGGCCTCGAGTACGCAACAGAAACATTTGTCAAAAACATGAAGTTCCAGTATATGCGGCACTTCTTCTTTTCGCCAATTGACCCTATTGCCCTAGAAGCGTATGGCAGAGTGGTATTAGGGCTAATGCCGTTAAAGTGACAGAGATGGTAATAAAGCACTCTTAGTGCCGAATTAGGCTAGTGCATATAGGTCGTTCCGGCATGAGTTGGAAAACTAGATAGTATGTGTCCTAGATGCTTCGGGTGTGCATGACACGCTCTGCAGATAAAATCGGGAATATCTTCGCTCAAAATGTGGCGACAGTATGCCAATGTGGAAATAATACCGTCTTGACACTGCAAAATTAAACCCTCCGTGCCCGACTTCAATCCGGGTGATTTAAGGAAAGTAAACGTTAGCTCATACGACATAGAATGATAATTTATATTTCTATGGAATATGCCGTGCATCCTTC
This sequence comes from Andricus curvator, assembly GCA_932195095.1. NCBI lineage: Eukaryota > Metazoa > Arthropoda > Insecta > Hymenoptera > Cynipidae > Andricus > Andricus curvator. Next base: position 111,155 of record CAKNYM010051416.1, on the reverse strand, counting down.
TGTAGAGGAGCTGTTCATGCAAGTTTTCCTCCTGTGCTATCTTAATCCGGGCCTTCAGGAGTGAGTACTCGAGATGGATAAGATTTGATGCATTTTGCTCACCCCTGTTATTGAAGTCAAGGCCAAGTGTTTTAGTAGCCTCCAACGCTGATTTATATAGAAACGGTCCCTTGTCCACTTCTATGTGCTTTCTGACCATTTTGAGAAGAGGGTCTCGTCCGTTTGCGACTATATGTGCTGTACACAGAAAAATCCAGTGGTAAAGACATTTAAGATTCAGTATTCCGCAACCACCTTGACGGCGTGAGATGTAAAGTCGCGTTAGAGAAGACTTCAGATGCATGCTTTTGTTCATGTGCATAACCTTTCTTGACCCGATATCGAGGGATCGGAGCTCGTCCTTCGTCCATGGAACCACTTCAAATGAATAGAGTAATTTTGGGACGGCGAGCATGTTCGTTTCAGATACTTTTGTTTTCGCCCACAGTGCGGAAGTCCAAATTCATCGAATGAGACATTTCTATCTACTTCGGAGAGTATCCTTTATAGAAGTTACGTCCTGAATGCGGCTGTGTGGCACGCCCAGGTATGTATAGGTCTCTCCAGCGCTAAGAAGCCTCGCTTCAAATAAACCTTTGCGCATTTCTCTAACCCAAACTTCATCCTAATCTCCCGAGTGTACTTCATACATGAGTGACCTTATGCTTTCGATTTCTACGTTTGCCGCAGAAGTACCCTTCGGAATGGCGAAGTGCGAGAGATAGTGGAAATAATGTGAGGCAAAAGAGGAGAGGGCTCATTGTGTCGCCCTGAAAGACACCTCTCTGAAAGGTAACATTGTTAGTTGTCACTCGATATTTTCCAGATCAGATAGTAAATCTGGTTTCCCAAAACGTCAATAACCTCTTTATGCACCTCACGATGTACGGATGAACCTTTAAGCTTTCCAACATAAAGATGATAAGGCTATGGAAGGTTGTGTCTTTACACACACAATCATCGATGAACAGGTTCTCCCGACATCCTGCAACGCCTTTCTTTGAGTTGCGTTGTTTGTATATGGGGTAAAATTTCCCAAGTGTCCCCGCCTAAAATTTTGTTGTCGCCTATCTCATTCAAACTCTGCCAGATTGTAGTGCTACTAGACCTCTTTAAATTCTGTAAAGGGGGCGCGCCTAGTACAACGGGTTGTCAAGATACAGGGGCCCGAATTTTCGACGATTCACCCTGACCGCTAACTTTCAATTGTACATAACTCCTGATACAGTAATCCGATTTTACTTTTTTATGAGGGTTTTGAAAAGGTATTTTAACAAGGTTTACAATATAAATAATCATAAAACGATAAAAAAATTATTTCACCTTGATTTTTCATTTTAAAAAACATTTTTGCGATTTTCTCCCAATGCGGCATTTTTGATATTTTTTTAATTAGGCTAGAAAAAAAGCTTGATTTTTTTCCTTGAAAAACATCCCAAAACTAATATGGGATGGAAAGTATTGTTTGAGTTATAGAAGGTCATAAGAGCGCGGGTGCCCCGCGCCAACTAGCCACGGCGCTACTAGGCGTGCTGTACTGGCTCAGTGGCTCTAATACTTGATAAAAATGATTTTTCTGTTAACGTGTAACGAACATTTTATTTTATTTTTACTTTTATGTAGCTGGAGAACGATTTAGATATTTTCTTAATTAAATTTTGAAAATGGTTCCATTGTAGGAAAACGATAGTTAATAATAGAATCATAAACGATTTTGGTGGATGGTTCTGCTCATCTGTTACATGTCGAGATGGTTTTGGTAAATCCTCTTGCTTTCCACGTTTTGGTGAGTTTTTTGTGTGTGTTAATCTCTTGGCCTTTAACAATTTGGGGTCCTTTTTGATGCGAGTCTCCTTGCCTTTCACATTTCGGGGTGCTTTTTTTATGTGAGTCCCCTTGCCTCTCACGTTTTGGGGTGCTTTTTGATGTGAGTCCCCTTGCCTCTCACAATGTTACTTGAAAAATGATTTTTTATTCAATTTAACGTTCACTTTGCTCTTCTCTTCGTGATCTCTTTGCGATCTTTCTCTTCGGAAAAATGTCATACTGTGGAGATGACGAATACTTCTTCAAAATTAGAGTCGATTCTGAAGAGGGTACAAAGGAATGGTATTTTTGTGTGCCCGGCACAGTCTTTGCAGAATCGAATCGAGTTTTAAGGTTTTCAGCAGTGGCGGCATGATTTTCTTTGGAGATGAAAAATATTACCGTTTCAGGCAAGTTTTTTTTAGCCCATTGGTATAGAGCATCAGCAGTCAAAATCTGATTCTGAGACGACGCCTGGAGACTGGCACGTGCGGCGAGTCTTTTCAAATTGCCCCCAATTCCATCACATGGTCCTTTTCCATGTGCAGTCGCATGAAAGTGCCATTCCGTCTGAATACCGAAGTCTGCTTCATGATACATCAGATTTGCGAAATTGTACTTATTTTTAATATGTTGTGCTGCACCATCGGTAAAGTAAATTATTTTTGTTGGTTTGAAATTTTCTTTGAGGTATTTGGTTATAACTTTCTGAAATTCGTAAACAGATATTGTGTCGTGATTTAGGTTGTCGGATAAAAGAGCTAGACTGCGATGTTTTAATTCATTACCCTCTTTGTAATAGATGACAGTTGTAAAGATCGTAACCTGATCATTGTTCCAATGAAATGACTGTGCGGCATTTTGCGCTACGAATGCATAGTTTTCAGCAAAATCGCATAGAATGAGAAATTCTCCTTCTTTCAAGCTATTCTTTAGATGTTTAAAAAAAGAAGACTGCTGCTTAGCTATGAAAGAATGAGACTTCAATTTAAATAGACGCTCGACAAGTTCTTCTGCAAAATCTTCTGCATCAGTAATCTCAGTACGTAATGTGCTTCTATCAGTTTGTTGCCAACACTGATATTCTATCCTATCAATAGAGTGATCTGCAAAAAGCGATTTCAAAAAATCTTTAAGAGCATCTGTACTGGGACATGATTTACATTCATCAAGGTAGCAATCTGGGCTAGGACTGCTACATATGATTTTTTTGATAGCGTCATGATGTGTTACAATAGGGGATTCAGTATCACGGGTGATTTCTTTTATTTTCACGGCATCAAGCATTAGGTTAACATTTTCGTGGTGGACACACACACAAACATTATGAGTTCCACTAGCTCCGGTGAGTACGCATTGACGAGGTCTAAGTTGTGAGAATTTTGAAAAACTAACTTCAATTTCGGGGTGCTGATTTTTAAAATTGCTGTATAATTCCGAAAGATTGCAAAGAATTAACTTTTTTTGAATATGCTCGCGGGAGCCATCATCTTTTTTGATTGAGACGAAATCTTTTTTTCCGGGCATCATACGACTATTTTCGTCATCAAGGTAAAAATCTTTAACCAAACTCTCTGTTTCATGGGCTAAAGCTCTACCTTTTTTTGGATTGGGAGATGTTAAAATACCGTTTTCTGCAACCAGTAGTTTCGCTTTTCGAGCCTGGCGTTCAGAGGCCCCGAATTCTTTAACTAATCTCCTGCGACCCCAAGACTTTGGTGCCAGTGTCAAAAGTAAAACTTTTTCCGAATTACTGGAAGAGTTTTTAAATTTGTCTTTGATTTGTTGAAGAATCTCCATTGCCGACTCATGCTCTTCATTGGTACAATAATTTGTTAATCTTTTAGATTTGGATGTCGACGGAAAAGAAAAGCTCTCATCATTTATAGGATGATCTCTTTCAAATAATCCCTCATTTTCTTCTTCAGATAATATGTCGCTCTCAAAAAGGGATGCATTGTCGTTGGAAATAAGGGAATATTCATGTTCTAGCATAGGATCTATTTCAATAAACAAAGGAGAAAAAAGAGAAAATTCAGAGATCTCTTTTCTGCACGATCCACATACTTTAGAATCAGTTGATATGCTAGGGTACTTTTCTCGGAGTTTTAAAGAAATTGGTCTTAGATCAGATGTGAGCTTGTGATTATCCTTTTGAAAAGGATTACAACAACGGTGACAAAAGCTCCTTCGTCTTTTCATTGTGTCAAAGTACTGCTCAATGAAATATTTTTTATCCGTTGCACAAAATCAAATCACAAGAGTAGTTGTAAGTATGAAAAAAGGGCCAGTACAATTACAGAAGAAATCTAAAATAAGGTATGAATGCTACAAATCTACGATTTCGCAACGCGAGAGCAACCGTTTTCGGAGTGAATGATACGTATGGCGTTAGCTGGGGATGTCAAAGAATTCACTTTTCACTTGTTTACCATGACTATAAATACAAAACAAATGCGAATTAGGTGAAAATTATAATTTGAGATCAAATCTATTGGTTTCGTGGCCACGAGATATCTGAATTGTTCCGAAACGATCAAAAAGTCAGAATAAAATGGAATTTTTATTACGCGTGAGCGAAAACATAATTTTTATCAATTATTAGAACCACTGAGTCACTACAGCACGCCTAGTAGCGCCGTGGCTAGTTGCCGCGGGGCACCCGCGCTCTTATGACCTTCTATAACTCAACCAATACTTTCCATCCCATTTTCGTTTTGGGGTGTTTTTCAAGGAAAAAAATCAAGCTTTTTTTCTAGCCTAATTAAAAAAATATCAAAAATGCCGCATTGGGAGAAAATCGCAAAAATGTTTTTTAAAATGAAAAATCAAGGTGAAATAATTTTTTTTATCGTTTAATGATTATTTTTATTGTAAACCTTGTTAAAATACCTTTTCAAACCCCTCATAAAAAAGTAAAATCGGATTACTGTATCAGGAGTTATGTACAATTGAATGTTAGCGGTCGGGGTGAATCGTCGAAAATTCGGGCCCCTGTATCTTGACAACCCGTTGTACTAGGCGCGCCCCCTTCGCAGAAATTAAAGAGGTCTAGTAGCACTACAATCTGGCAGAGTTTGAATGAGATAGGCGACAACAAAATTTTAGGCGGGGACACTTGGGAAATTTTACCCCATATCTCTCGATACACAGGTCCGATTGTCCGAACATTCCTATGATTTAGGATATCTGCGAAGATCTTATACAGTGTGTTCAGACAAGTGATTGGCCTGTAATTCTTAGGGTCTTAGGTCTTAATACCATTTGGTCCCAGAGCAGAATAGTTCTTCATGTCTCTTAATACTTTTTTCACCTCCTCGGTAGTGGTGGTTGGGCATTCCTCTTCAGGTGTTACGAGGGCATTGCACAGCTCATTGAAGCTATTTATGTTCTCTGAGCCTTCTTTTAGTGGATGCTGGACTTCGTAGACTTCTCTCCAAAATGCTTCGACCTGCACTGGTTTTGGCGGATGGTTGACAGTAACGGAAGGATCTTTGAAGAGTCAAGATGAGACCGAGAAAAACTGTTTGTTTTCTCTGAGACAGCTCTCCTTTCGCTCTAGACTTCTGCTAGCGTCAGATAGTACCCGTATTCTGTCAACCATGTTCTGCCTGATGGTCAGCAGATTTGAATTGTAGAGTGTGTGATTACAGATCCGCAGTTGGCGCGCAAACTGTCGAACTTTGATGGTGAAATTCCTGCCAGATGTTATGTAGTTAATCACGCACTGAATGCGTGACACGTACTGTCTTGCTCAGCCTATCTTTGTGCTGAGTTGATGCATTCATCTTTCGGTCTTATAATCAGCCGTTGGTTTTGTTTTACGGTTGGCATCAGCCAAAGCTCTCGCTGCATTATACACACTACAATTCATAGTCCAGAGGTCCGATTCTTCGGAAACATCTCCACGAAGTTCGTCATCCAGTTCAGCCAGATGTTCGGGGTTAAGGAAAACTTGAATGTTGATGTTTTTGCGGGTCCTGAAGCATCGCTCTTCCTCTATTGGATGGCTGCCCGCGGTTGGTCTCAGTGTCGCCTTTCTTTCTCTGGTGTCGGTTTGTTCTGGCTGCGGTAGAGTAGGCGCTCCGTTTACATAGCCCCATTTCCGGAGTTGTTCGGCATGGTTTCGCAGACGTTGATGCGAAGAGTGCGAGAGCTTTAAGTGTTTCTCGCACCATGGAGCATTTAGTCATGCCATGTAAACTTCTTGTTCATGGGTCATACTGGTAGCGTGGCACTATAGCAGGTCGTCATGGAGTCAATCTGTTCATCTAAAAGTATCGACATTCCGACGGTCCGTCGCATTGATTCCGTCTTTATTGACTCCCCCAACTTTCGTGTAGTCAGTATTGTTGTCCGACCCATTGTCGGGAGCCCTGCACGTTCTGTTATTTTGAACCGCACTTACTCCAACTATGTTTGGTGTTATCATAGTTTTTCCCATGAGCAGCTAGAGAAATGTGTTTATCCATGTTTTTAGAGCCCCGCATGCAAGGATAAGGCTGCATACTCTCAGATGTCGCCCGGTATCCCAGAGTCACCGTTAGAGACACCTCACCTAGGGGCCATTCATCTTTCAGTACGGTTGTTACGACTGCGTTTGGGGTTTAATTTCTTCGGGACCACCTCTGGACAATTGTCCGTGATTGCTCATTAATTATCGTAACTATATCCAGCAGAAAACCTTGGTACGGGGACTCTCTATCTGCTACCTGAGGACGCGTTCGGTGTATTTATAAATATATATGTATTAGGGTGACCAGAAAAATCACTTTTGGTTTTCTTAAGAGCGAAACACAAATAACGGTAGTTTATGCGATTATTAGTATGTGAAGCCAGATTTTTTTTTTAATTTTAAACAATATTGGGAGGTGGTCCATCGTCTTTGAAGTTCTTATATAATTAACATGAGCAAAACCAACCTCTTTCACTTAAGATTTTAACCACGAAGTTATCCACTTTTTAATTTGAACTTTTAATATGTTATTCTTCAGGTCGTCAGAATCCACATAAAAGCATTTTTTCAATGAAAACTTTATACAAAATTGTAATTACGGTTGCTTGGAAAGTGCCATTTTCACTGTCTTCTACTGGTTTCAAAGCCTAATAACGGTCCTAATAATATATATTTAATACTGAAATTTCAAGAAAAAGCAGATGAAAAATATAAATAAGCCTGCTACAATGAAAACAAATCTAAGTAAATTTTTTAAATTTGACAGGTCTACGACTTGAGCTGTTTAATTTTCAGGGCATTAACTACCGTTATTTGCCTTTCGCTCCTAAGAAAACCAAAAGTGTTTTTTTTGTCACCCTAATATGTATGAATGTCTGGTGGCAGAAGTTTCCTCCTAGACACCAACATCTGGCCCGCATATTCATCTCATATTTGAAGTCGGAAACGTCCATTCCACAGTGGCTGATGTTAGGACGCACTATACTCCTACCGAAAAAAGGTGACTTGTCTAATCCAGAGAATTACAGGCCAATAACTTATTTGAACATGCTGTATAAGAACTTTACAATTGTCCTTAATGAGGGGATTCTTCATAGAATTGAGCATGTGTGGAGAGAGATATACGAACAACGTGGCTCTAAAAAAGGTGTAGCAGGCTGCGGAGATAACCAGCTAATTGACAGGTGCTTCTGCAAAATGCAGAAGATTTACTATATCTACTTGCAAACAAATACGATAACTAAGCCCGGTAGCACATCAGCTGCTACAGGAAGTGCAGGGGCATGGCCTCCCAGAGGGAGAGTGGTAGAGGCGTGCGAGATCTCTCCTCTCTGACGTCACGTTGCCTTATCCACAGTGCAACGTGACGTCCCGCCTCTACCACCACTCCCGCTGTCAAGAAGAAATAGTGGTGGACGCGGAACATGTATTCACGGCGGGAATTTCCCCTAGCTGGGCCTGCCTGGTCTAAAGGTACTTTTTTATTTTAAAAATATTATCAGCCCAGGATATACAGTTTTTAGTGTTAGAAAATATGTGAACATAAGGATATTACTAGCTTTTCTACTTAAAATTATTATATCGCGAAAAAGAAATAATAAAAAAAGAAATTTATAGTGAAATCGCAAAATCAAGTTTTTTTAAAAAAGGAACGCAAGAATAAAAATTATAAATGGTTTTCTGATGAGTGATTTCCCCAAGAAACAAATTTACTCACTTAAATTTTTCATATCTCGCTTCGTTTTCAAGAAAAACTGGGTATTCCAATTTTTTGTCATTAAGACTGGAGTTTTTTCAAAAACGACTTCGGCGAAGATTTGGTTTTTCATTAAAAAAATGGGTGCAAAATATCCCAGATACAAAATCAAGAAAAACAGTCATAGTGTTCGCACCTTTAGGTTGAAGTCATTTCAACGGAACCATGCAAAATTTTCCATTATTCCCGGAGACTGTTTCCAGAAAGTTTGTGCGATTTGTACTTCCAAGTCTATTGCAAAATACTTATCAGAACTTTTTTAACATTGTGAAGGTTGCATTGCGGATCTCGACACAGGACAAGCTTATACGTTAGCATGCGTAAGTGATCACTCCTTGGAATGTTTAGGAACAAGGATCTCTTGAATAAAGCGTTTAGTCAATTTAAAAAATTCGAATTTATTTTAAATAATAAATTATGCAAGGTTGGAATAGTACAGTACTGGTTCCCGAGTAATTAGACAGATAGTAGCAAATCAGAGAAAAAGGTTTTTCGTCTTAGTAGCTCTCATAGTCGACTGGCGATTTGAAGTAGTGAAATCGTTGTTTTAGGGTGGGTTCAAAAGACAAATAGAAGTTTCTAGTGACGTAGTCAATGACCTAGCAAGAGAATTAATTTGTCCTGAATTTATGAAGGTAAGAACACGCTAGAGAGAGGTTATATAAATAACAAGGGTGTAGTCGGGCTGGTGCAGAAAGGTACAGAGAGGCGATCCAGTGAGAAAAAAACTGAAAGACGTCTATACCACACTTTTATGATATTTCTACGACACCGATTTTCGACCCATTATCCATAATTGAAACATTATTTCAGCTCGCAGTCCTATCACAATATAGCGATTCCTGAGACTTGGCTAACCCCTAGCTATCCCTCCAGTTTAGTTGCTCTTCATAAATACAACCTATTTCGTAGAGACAGAGATGCCAGGAAAGGGGGTGGAATCTGCCTTTACCTCCATGACAGCCTCAGGAGTGATGTGGCAGAAGTAAGTTCATTATCCACTCATCCGTCAACTGATTACCTTTTTATCGAGATTAGGTACACATAAGAAATGTAGTGCTTTTGTAGTTGTTATTTATAAACCGGCTGATTTCAATACTAATCTAGATACATCGAACAGCTGAACTAAATATTTAAGGTCCATAATATATACATCACGACTGTCAATAATTCCTCATACCTCTAAACATCATACAGACTGATCTATTGTTTGTATAGATCTTATGATGGCGGATGAATCAAGAAGGTTTCTTTCTATTCGCAGCATCCCATTTCCTTTCTATCCAACCATGATCTTATTAATATGAATCTAAAATTTATAATTAATTTTTCTACTAGCATTTTTCAGACGCCAATACGCAATCTCTCAAACGTAAATGAATCTGACTTCATTGACCACATTACAATATACGAAAGGGGGAAAAATGTATTTCAGACAGAATGTCAATACTAAGACTAATTTGCTGATTTCATTTTGGACCTCAGATTTCGATAAATTTGCGCCACTTCACGTTCCTCATTTTGTGGAAAAAAATTTTGCCCCTGGATCCCCTCTGATATTAGGATACTGATGAAAGAACATGGTAATAAACGTAGATTGGCGAAAATAACGAAAAATAGGGTCGTCCAAGCCAGATTCCTGAAGATTAGGAACCTTTTACAAACCAAAATCCGTAATTCCTATAATCAGTACAACCTTAACTCGATTAAAACAGGAACAAAAATGAGAATGTCTGGCTCCTTTAAAGGCGACTGAAGTTGGTCCCACCCAAGTGTGCTACTATGGACTCGACTCTTTGTATTAATCTTCTTTTGTATACCTTCACAACCCTGCCGTTTTAAGAGGCAGTTTTGCCTACCCTGGGAAGTACTCCCCCACGTACTTTTGGTGACACTAACTTTTTCTTTTCCGACATCTATCCTGAATTTTTCTTGAAAAAGCTAAGTGAGGTTTGATCCCTATCTCCATTCTGAATGCAAATACCAAACCACTATAACGGATTGTTTGTCACCAGTTAACGCATTACATAAATTCCAACAACTTTATTGATCCCCTACAGTCCATCTATCGTTCAGGACACAGAACTATTTCTGCGACAGTCAAAGTTACTACTGATTTTAAACTGGCCATCGATAGAAGGGAAATTACGGTGGTTTTCCTATTCAATTTCTCCAAGGCATTTAATATGGTGAACCATGAACCCCTATTACTTAAGCAGTATTTTAAAATTTCATACACAGTCATCAAATGATTTGCTTCTTATGAGTGGTGTTCCTAGGGGTTTTATTCTCGACCCCATCTCATTCAATCTCTACACTCCTGATCTGGGAGGTGAACTTAAATACTGTAGTTACCATAAATATGCGAATGATTTAAAACTATACGTTTCGGGACCTTTTTCCTCTCTCGGTGGATTGCTGAGTTGCGTACATGAAGATATTGATTGAGTGGCTCATTGGGCTTCAAACAATGGATGAGCTCTCAGCCTTAGTAAGACAAAGGTAATTGTCAAAGGGCCTTCAACATCAACTCCTTCTGAAAAACTAGCCACCCTACCATTACAGGTAGGATTCCATTACAGGTTAATGGACTTAACATCCCCTTCGTCGAGTTGGTTTTGGATCTGGTCCTGATACGAAATCATACATTGTCTTAGAAGGGTTTGATCTGTGAAAAATCTAGGAAAACTTTCCGAATCTTCCCTCAATGCATTAGTCAGATTTATTTACAATATTACTAAGAGTGAACACATAAGACAATACAGAGAAAAAGTTCAATTTTTCAAATGTAGCCAAAAGAAGACAATTCTTTATGGGTAACTTGATGCATTCAGTAGTGAAAAATGAAGCTATTCAGTCCCTTCACCTCTTTTTTCCATTTTGTAGATACCAAACTGTCTTCCCAGTTCAGGCTTCATGAAAGAAAGCTAGTACTCAGAATTCCTTTGCACCAAACATGTGAACTTCAACGTGCACTCATTTTGAGAGGTGCTCGTCTTTGAAACAAACTACCCTCTAGTTTAAGAGACGCGCCTTCACGATATCACTTTAAGAATTACCTTTTCTATCATTTATATCAAATCAGTTATTCCACTTTAGAAATAACCCATTGTAAGGACATAATTTAAATCCAGATTAAAATATCCTGTAGAATCTGACTTACTGTACTACTTTGCAATTGCCTACATATCATTTATTTAATCTCAATGATATTATTTTGATAGATAATTTTCTACATTGTTTGTTTTTTCTTAAATGCCGCTTCTACGATTCTAGAATACCAGATTTATATCTGAGTTAGATAGTTAGTTTTAATATGGGCGGGGGCCCGCGAGGCCCCCCCTGGCGCTCAAGCTATAAAGCCTATTGTGCCACACCCTTGTTCATTCTCAAGGCAGTACTCCGAATCCAGCCACCTTCGCCGAGTATTTTAGATCTCGGTGGATTTCGTTGTTTCCAACGTTCCGGAGTTCTGGAGTTATACCTCTGAGGTCATCAGTTAGATGCAGATTCGAAGCCTTGGACATGGGTCTCTATACAAGGAGATCGCTGACTCTTTCGAGTCTTCTCAAAATCGACTTCGGCCCCCAAATTTAGGCTCTCGAAAGGCCCTTTTATCCTTGGTACGTAACCAGCATCTTCTGAGGGGCCTACAGTTTAAGGTCGGTTCCGAACCACCAACGCCCAGGTAGAAGTACACAGAAAAATGTCCACTGGTATCGGCTCAGGGAACGAACCGAAGACTTTCCGGATTTGCATACAAATATAAAATAATAAGATTCATTATTATTGAAGGATGTCTTCACGACATTCTTATGACATCCCTTCGATATTTTTACGAAATAGCAATGAAGTCTTATTTCCGTGTCGTAAATATATCTGTAATATAATGATATAATATAATATGACATGACATGACATGACATGACATGACATGACATGACATGACATGACATGACATGACATGACATGACATGACATGACATGACATGACATGACATGACATGACAGGACATGACATGACATGACATTACATGATATTTATATGATATGGTATTTCCGATAAGGAAGACGTTTCTGTATGTTTTATTTAGAATCGTGAAATATTAGGTGAATCGAGTTGAAACTCGACATTGATTTTCACAATTAGCTATCGAATACGAATCATGAATTCGTTTTCAAATGTCACCCCCATAAGTCTGTTTTACAGAGTCTCAAAGAAACCCCATAGTGAATATTTGGGTTTTGCGAGTTGCTGGCGCTAATTATGATTTTTTGCGTTTTTTTTAATACAAATTATTTCTAATACATAAAATACCACTTTCCACTGATAATTAGATGTTTTCATAATTTGTTTAAACAATTTATTATGGTTTTTAACCATCTTCTCTTGAATAATTGCTAGAAAGTTGTGGCTTTTTCTTAAATTTTTAACTTTTATTTGGCTTTTTAGTTATGAACAAATAATAAATAAACAATAGAGAATAATCTTTCAAACAATCTTTCTTTTTGTGAATGTATTTTTCTGAAATGAAACAGATATTTGAAATATTCTTCAAATTTTCCATAAGGATCATGTTATGAAAGAAAATTTTTCTCAAAGTAGGTACTGAGAACTAAAAAGTCAAAGAAAAGCTGAAAATTTCAAACAAAAATCTTCAAATTTTTAGCATTACTCTAAGAGAAAGAATTTATAAACCATAATGAATTATATAAACAATTCTGTTTGTTAACTTGCAATTATTATTACCGCGCTCTAAGTGAAACGTTGACAAGAAGTGAAAAATTTCAGAAAAAAACCAAAACTATCTAGCATTACTGTAGGAGAAAATAGTTATAAACAATAATAATTTGTTTAAACAATTCCTTTTATTTAATTTCAGTCATTATTACTACACTCTACGTGAGAAGTAGAAAAACAGTTGAGAATTTCCGGAAAAAAACGCAGCTTTCTAACATTATTCAAAAGGAATATTAATAAGAATAATAAATTGTTCAAACAATTATTTCTGTTAAATTTAATTGATTATTGCCTTGTAACGAGCAGTATTATCCTGCTCTATACATATATACATATACACGTACTGTTTCTCGCGCGTCATCGATCAACGCGTATCGAGGCAAGACCCCACCATCATACTAATCGACGAAGCGCCTGCGCGCCATGTCAAGCGAACAGGAACCTAAAAAGGACTAAAAGAACCTAAAAGGACTCGCATTCGCACATCCAGACAAGCGTCTACGGGCACCAGTTCTGCTAGCTTTCTGATTCCGACGCGTGGGCAATGAATACTTTCACTTCCTTCTTCCAGTCTTCCAGCGCAACAGTGAGGTGAAATCAAAAAACGAGGTTCAAAATAACTTGTGAAAGGCAATTATTAACCGATTTTGGATTTTTGTTTTTAGAAACATTCAGCAATAAATTTTGAAGATATGTTTGTTTATCTTCGTCAACAAGTTTCTTCTATGATCAGCATCGCTAGACTTTATTGCTTTTATCAAAAAATAATACTTGGTTATGAGAATTTCTCATCCGATATTTTGTAATAATTTTATAAACAAGTTATATGAACAAATGCCCAGTGTGGACATTTAAAGGCAGAAAGAAATCGTATTTTTTCCTAATTTTCATCAAATCATGTCGCCCGTAATGTTTAATGATAGAAAATTATCCTGCGATGTTTTTTATTAATTTTATAAACAAATTATATAAACGAATGCCCAGTGCGGACATCGGGCATTTGTTTATATAATTTGTTTATAAAATTAATAAAAAATATCGCATGATAATTTTCCATCATTAAACAACAAGAGCGACATGATTTGAGGAAAATTATGAGAAAAAACGATTTCTTTCTGCCTTTAAATGTCCACACTGGGCATTTGTTTATATAATTTGTTTATAAAATTGATAACAAATATCGCAGGATAATTTTCCATCATTAACCAACACGAGAGACATGATTTGAGCAAAATTAAGAGAAAAAACGATTTCTTTCTGCCTTTAAATGTCCACACTGGGCATTCGTTCATATGATTTGTTTATAAAATTATTACAAAATATCGGAAGAGAAATTCTCATAACCGAGTATTATTTTTTGATAGAAGCAATGAAGTCTAGCGATGCTGATCATAGAAGAAACTTGTTGACGAAGATAAACAAAAAAGAACGACTTTTTTTCCTCTTTGCATTAACATAGAAGTTTAAACAAAAATTTAAAAATCAGCCCACAAATATCTCTTCAAAATTTATTGCTGAATGTTTCTAAAAACAAAATTCCAAAATCGATTAATAATTGCCTTTTACAAGTTATTTTGTACCTCGCTTTTTGATTCCACCTCACTGTTGCGCTGGAATACTGGAAGAAGCAAGTGAACGTATTCATTGCGCTCGCGTCGGAATTAGAAAGCTAGCAGATTTGGTGCCCGTAGACGCTTGTCACATCCTGGGACAGTTCTCCGGGAGCGGTAGACTGACGGCTTGTCTGCTCTTGCCAAACTCACTGGTCTCTCTACTATAGGCGCAACTATAGTAGAGCGACCGGGACCGACCTGACCGTTTCCCTCGTCCACTAGGTGTACGACTGTAGGCGTAACTATAGCCGTCCACTTAGACAAAGGGTACGCCGGCGTCAGGCGCCCCTGACCGGCTTACCCCCGGCAACATACACGCACCTCCTATCCTGTGACCGACTCGAGCGGTGATTGACAGGCGCTCCTGTGGCCACCCCTCGAGGTCAGTGTACGCTGGCCTCAGGTGCCTTTGACCGGCTTACCTGCGGCAATATACCCGCACCTCGTACTCCCGAGACCGAATCTAGCAGTGGTCGACAGGCGCTCCTGTGGCCACCCCTCGAGGCCAGGTTACGCCGGCGTCAGGTGCCCCTGACCGAGTTACCCGCGGCAACATGCCCGTTTTGTCACCAGCCATCCATCTGCCGCCCTGACGCCAACTGATTTCGCACTGAATTCGTTCCGACCTGCAAAAACGTCCCCATCCCCCCTCTTTCTCACCGTCCGCATCGTACCGCTCTCCGAGAGAGACGGGCTTAGGGGCAACACTCGCCTCGTTCGCCGAAGATCCGCTAAACCCGCAAATCTGACTCGCACCATATTACCTGGTTTCACAGGTACCGGCTTAAGCGCTCACGCTGCTCACATGCTCTCTCTCTCTCTCTCTCTCTCTCTTCCGCTTTCGCTTCGCTGAGCTCCGACCACGCCGCTCAAGTGACTCCCTTTTGCTTACGCAAAGCAGGAACCCCCTTCACTGCTACTGTACTTTTCTATCGTAACATGAAGTAATGTACACACTTATCACACACACCGTCACACTCACACCTAGATCCTCAGTTAGAAATGCACTCTTATAGGAAAATATAACTTTGCATTATTTGAAGATTTAAATACGTGTCTGTTTCGCTCATTTACCCCTGAATCTAACCCTGGCCCGACTGAAGCGTCTGCTGGAGTAAATGATGGACTTACCCACGAAATGAGACCGATAGGAGGTCGATTCCTAAGAGTACTTTGTAGTTGAGGCTGTGCAGAAGGAAAACTTCGGCTTGTATAGTTTTTCCCATTAACTGTAGGTTTCCAGAGAGACAGTCGCCGAGCGGTGTCCATCCTTGGGATAGGCAATACTTCGCTGTCCTGGCGTCGACGTAAGAACAGACCGATCCTGGGTCTACTAGTACGTTTATTGTTTGTTTGCCTATCTAGACTGAGATGAAGATCCTGGGCTACTCAATGGGTACAATATATCGGGCCAGCTTTGGCCTATTTTTGCCCGGGCCGCTTCTCGTTTCCCGTTTTTTGACATGGGCAGTCTCACGTTAGGATTCCGTCCATTCCGCACTGTGAGCCGAACTTGCGAGGTTGGTTCTGGCAATGTCTCCTCGAGTGGCCCCTCTACTTACAGCGCCAGCATGCTTAATTAGGATCGTAAGCCGGTGTTATCTTTTAAGTTGGCTGACTTGCTGGTCTGTAAATTGGTTCTTGGTCGACTCGAGTCTCTTTTGCCTGCTGGTCTTGTGCTTCCTCTATTTCTTCAACTCTTCGGATTAATTCTTCTGATGTACTGACAACTGGACGCCGGATGTAGATTCCTAGTCCGGGCTTCAAGTAGAAGTACAGCGTTTCCATCCTCCTTCCCGGGGTGAAATCTACACGTCTCCTTGTGAGCCTTACTAACGAGGTGACTAAGTTACGGATGGACTCGTTTGATCCTTGGTGCCGATTATAGATTTGTTGATCTAACTGTCGCAGTTTGGAAGGGGGGATGTAGAACCTCATTGAACTCTGTTCCAGTTCTCGTAGTGAGGTTATGTTAGACGCACAGTTGCAGTACCATAGCTGTGTGTCGCCTTTTAAGAGTTCTGGAAAACCTCTTAAGATCTGGTTGTCAGACAAGTTATAAGACCTATGTAATTCTTGCAATCTCTCTGAAAATCCGTATACGTTTTTACCGTAGAAATGATAGTTGCATTTTCTCATATGGCCCTGGTTCTGCTTGGTGGTGCTTCTAGATCGTTGGTTTCTAAGGAATGCCACCGTTCTGTTTCTGCGCACTGCCACTGATCTATGCGGATCGAGGCCATAGTTCCACAATTCGTCCTGCAGGTCGTCTTTGTGGAGAGTGTAGATCCGCGAGACTCTCAGCATATTGTTGTATCTGCCCCCTTTACTATGCAGAGTTTTACTACAGACTACTAGAGTTTTACTATAGAGTTTTTATTGCCGAAATCTAGTTTCCACTTAGGACATAGACAGAAAAATATTCACAATTCATCAAAGATACTACCACTAGATGTATCATACAGTGAACTTACTTCATTCTAAAAGATGCAATGCACAAATTTGGAAAAAAACAATTAACATTTGTTCTTTGAAGAGTATTACGTAACTGTAAAGGTTGCAGAGTTTCTCTGCCGAAATTTGAAACAAAAATGGATTCCAACATTTTAGCATCATCCACTAGCTCATGCTTCAGGTCCATGGCATGCGGTATTTTTTCAGCAGATCAGCTGCTTGTTTTTCAGTTTTGTCTTCAGATAAAACGCGCAATTCCCAATGAACAGAGAAACTTTTACAAAATTCGTGAATTGCTTCAAACCGCACAGTTTCATCCTAGATCACATGGTATTGGATAGCGTCGTACACTTCTCATTTGAATTTTACCTCAAAGGCCACATTTTTATTTCCAAATTTCTTCTCGTGGACCTCGTCTGCCATTTTCTTCCGCTTGCAACTTCTCTTGGTTTCCTTTTGAAGAGATTTTGGCCACTCGATGTTTCTTGCAGCGTGACAGCTTCGTTCTAAGTTTTCCCCATACCTTCCATTACGCAGATATTGCAGCTGTGCAATTAAGCTTTTTAAATTTTCACAGGTGATATCAAGCGTTGCCCCTCGACCCTGAATTACTTCATTTACAATTTCAGTGATTTTGAAAACTTTTACCCAAATCGATGTCATAAGTAAACAATTTAAGGTCCATGTATACATTTTGAGTCTATTGACATTACCACGAGATTCTTCTGTCAGATTCAATAATGATTCCACATCCAGTGCATCTGCAGCTCCTGAAAGATGAGGAGCAAGGAGTTTCGCGGAATAAATCCAGGCCGACCAGCGAGCGCGAGGGGTTCAATGCAGAGAGCAGTCTATTTTCTTCTTTAGTATTTCCCATCTCTGTGGACTGGAACTAGCTAGCTTTCATGCATTTTAATCACGAGTTTGTCTTACACTAGGGAAGTTAAGCACTTCATGCTCAAAAAGCAATCTCGCCGAGCGAGAAAACCCTATCACTTGACCGTGCTGTGATTGCGAGGAACCCTTGCGATTTTGGCATGGTTTCTTGCTCTCCGCATTCTTCCACCATACCTGCGAAACAGCAAACGCTGGTAGGCGTGGCTTGAGACATTTGTTGTGAAAACCCCATACTTAAATCTCAAGGGTTTCTCGTAACCACAGCACGGTCAAGTTAAAGCTTTTCTCGCACAGCGATTCTACTTTGAAAGTATACGCTCGAGCTGTAATACCGTATAATTTATGCGTTAGTAGTGTCTTCAGTTTTGACATTCTAAGATGGGAAGCGGCTTCCCCCGTTTTTTAACACAGTCAGCAAAGGCCAATAGACGCTCTGCGGCTTGATAGGTTCCTTCATCTTCATTGATAAAATTGCCATGTCAAATTAAAAATGCAGTTTGTTTAACATGAGCGAAATCTGGAATTGCATCGACAATCAGTGAATTTGCACAAACAACCACAAATTCATTCTGAATATCTACTGGTAAGTAATGCACTTGTACTCTTTGCAAGTTTTTTTGAAAGTGGCGAACTTTTATTTGCTAAAAGTTCTAGTATCCCAAGGAAGTTACCGTTGGAAGTGTCTCCAATTCTTTTACTATCTCCGCGTAAATCCAAAACTCTTTTAGCAAGAAACAAGGCTACGTCAAAAAGTCGCATTAGGATTTCTTTCCACAATTCTCGCTCGTAGCGTCTGGACCTAAACAACAAGTCTCTCAACGAAGTTTCTGGTTTTAATTTACGATTAGGCAGCGAAAATATTTAGATTGCAATCCGTTTCAAAGCCAATCAGAGGTTTGCAAAATCTAGTAGGATTGTGCATAGAAGCACATTACTTTATCACAAAACTCTCTCTTTATTCAAATCTGATCAATTAAAAAAATATACAATCACGATGAACAAATTAAAAAAATTAGTTTTCATCACAGCTACGTGTGTAGCAATCAATGTTGACAACGTAAAATTACAAATACTGTGTTTTTCAATGCTTCTAACCTCACTATTATTCGAAAAACTGTGAATAAGAACAGCGAAATGTGCAAATTTGAAGGGGATTAAACATATTGTACTTCATGGTCGATTTGGTGTATCCAAAAGTATTCAGAAAAATATTTTCGCCCCTGGGTACCGAAAGGAATTCAGTTTAAGAGATTACTTCTCCTGATATGGGGATTCAAAACGCCAGGACAAAAACGGTATCGAAAAGGATTCAATAATTGTCACGTAACCATTGTGTACGAAATTTTCTAATACTTTACAATGCAAGCCTTCTTACCGGGAGTCGAGAGGAAGAAGGTGCAATTAAATTCTTGCTGGAATTATCTTTTGAAGCTACGAGATACCGAAGGACTTGATGTTAGAGAAAGCTGTGATAAAGCTTCAGCTTCAGAACTATAAAACTTTAAATATTTGTTAAAGGAAGTTGTCCTTTTGATATCTTCTTTTCGCGATCTTCTTTGTCCTTCCTCCTCTGTGCCCAAATTTATATTTGTAGTTCATTTTTAGCAAACCACTGCGTATTTTACGCACAAAAATACTGGAAAAAACTGTTTTTATTAACCATATAACTTTGAAACCAACTTCTTATGACGAATGCATACCGAAAACTAAATGCTGAATCGCTGATTTTGCACGACCTAACTGGCTAAAGAATTCATGAAATATCTGCTATCGCTTACTTATCTATAAAAGTCCACTGCCGCTTAAGTGTTCGGGCTAAGAACGATCTTCGATGTCGTTCCATACTCTTTTCTGCTTACAAGACGATACTTACTTACACCATAGAAAGTAGAAACGTCAAAAATTCTCGACGAAAGCGTGACCATGTTTTGGCGAGATGTAAAAAACAATAATATTAATAATCTCAATCAAATTAATACAATTATTTTATAGTGGATCTTGAAAGAATTTAAAACTAAAACTAAAAAAAAATTAAGTCTAACTAAAATATCTAAATTGCTGGAGCTCGAAAATAAAAAAATTAAAATTTCAGGACCGCGGGCCCTCTGCAGGACCGAAACCGCGGGTTTTTATGCCCACCTGACCCCCCCCCCCTCTCGGTGGCCCTGAGTGTAATGGATTGAAGAATTAGATTAAAGGTCCCAATTTTGGAATAGCAGAAAATCGAATACATCATATTTAACTTTAATTGGAGTTTGTGTTAACTCTATTTAACTTTTTTTGCAGAGTAATAGCTGATTTTTGACATTCGTTATTACTTCTTACCTGATCGTCGGCTAATACACCAGAGACTGGATACATCCCTCCTGATAAAGCTTTACCAAGGACCAATATGTCGGGTCTCTGATCTTCATGATCTACGGCTAAACGTTTTCCTGTTCTACATAATCCTGTTTGCACCTCGTCAGCAATCCATAATACATTGTATTTTGTGCATAACTGTCTCACACCTTTTAGGAATCCTGGCTGATTAAAATTGAAATACAATTATAGCAACACTGTATACCACATTCCTATTCATAATTCCTACACAAATTTATTCGTCTTCCAAGGTTTCCAATATTAAATTATATAATATTGAATGGTTGAAATATTAATATAAATTTAAAATATCTAAAATAGTTATATTTTGATTTGTTTCATTTTTTATTAGAAAGCTTCAAACGTATTATTATTCCTCTTTAAAGGCTTTGAATAATCAAACTCGATTAACACAAAAAAACTCTTGAAAAATACGACTTTCACTCTCCTTGTACTTTTAAAAATGATGGGCGGAACAAGAGTAACATTAATATATTTCAGATATGCCTCCTCAGGATGAATCACGCTCGATCCCCGTACTATTTAATGTTACGTAATTTGTTAACGCTTCCTCATTTTGATCAATATTCAAGAAATTCAAACTCGTAGTTTCGGGAGAAACTTTACAGATCAACATATTCAATAATCACGTCTGAAAGATGAACATCAATTT
>CAKNYM010051416.1:42593-72819 GCA_932195095.1 Andricus curvator | reverse complement strand
TTTATTTTTCATCTCGGGTGTGTTTTTTCACAATATTTCATTGTTTTTATGTTCTCAATACTATTTCTAACGATTGAAACAATAAAATATAATAATAATTCAAACAATTTATTCTGACTGAACATCTGACTTTTATTTCAGAATGCGTTTTGATCTTTGTTTACTAAAATAATTTCTGTGAAAAAAATCGACTATTACATTTATATTTCAAGAACTATGTTCCAAATAGACGAAATGAATATATATATATTTAAAAAAAAAAAGAGTTATTGTTTCCTCGTTTAGAGGTGGGCCGGGAATGCGCAGATGGAAACATATGAACTCCTATCTAATACAACGCTGCTGAAGGCTGGTGACCTTCTCAGTATAAAACATCAACCAATTGCGACTCTCTCGGTTTCCATTCCTTGTCCTCGCCCCCCCTCCCCCCGTAACAGAAGTTTCGGTGGGACTGACGTAAGAACTGGACTCTCCACTATACGACGAATCACTACTTAACTTGGGCATGATTTCGACTCGCAAAACAAATTTCGCGCATAAAGGTGGTAGTTGGGTGTACAATCTAAACATGAATAATACAAACAATAAAGTAGCCTCGGAATGGACTGAAACTTTGATTGAGGTTTTGAAATATGGTCAGGAGTAGATAGGGAATCACATGGTAGTCAAGGGGTCGGTTTGATTATGTATGAAAAAGCAAGATATATGTTCCAAAAACGACTTAAATACTTTTTTTCTCCCCTTTTCAGATAGTTGGAAAAAAATCTTTCTGATTGTAGGATTTATTATAAAGATACGGAAATATACGCTGAAGTAAAGGAATTACCTTCTTCATTTTAAATCAAATACAACTTTAGTCATTTTTATCTGAAGAACATTGAACATAACATATGGTCGTTGCGAACCGCGACGACCGAATTGCGCGCAGCAAGCGCGCTCAAACTTTTGGGTTTCTATTATACGATGAACAGAAACGAGCGTGAAGCTCGAGGTTCACATGATGATCATACCAAATATCGAGCGCGAGTGTCGTGATGAGAATGTGTTCCTTAAGGTCGATAGAACCTTAAGTAAATTTGTTCTTCTTTTTATGTAAAACTGACATAATTAAACCAAAAGCAGGTCATAACGATGAAGCTTACTAAGAGAGTATTAGCCTGCGAAGCGCGCCATAGCGAGCACACGAAGTGTGAAAATCTAGACGACAAATGTGTCCGAGCGCGCAGCGCGAGGTGAATGCATTATCGAGCGCGAAGCGCGAGATAAACATATAATCGAGCGCGAAGCGCGAGATGAATACCTAATCGAGCGCGAAGCGCCAGATCCAACAGGTACGCGCCCTAGGCGCGCTGAAACTTGCGAGCGAAGCGAGCCGCGCGCGATGAGAATGTGCTTTTTTGCTCACTTTTCCCAACAATATAAAAGACCGAGGTAGCCGTTCTTGTCCCCGCTCCCATTGTTGCCATTAGGACTCATAATCGCCGCTGCTGCCTACCTCATAGCTTCAATTTTGAAATTTACTTATTTAAAGTATTAAAAGAGGACTTAAATATTATTATTCTGACCTGAAAATTGGGAAATATATTGTATGAATATGGAGGAACAATTACAAGAAGTTTCATCTCAAAATCATTCCCTTAAGCATGTCAAATTGGACACTGAAGTTGAGCTCATTTTATACTGATAATTTGTAATGCAAATGAGTTGGTCGGTTTTTTTCAAACAGGAACATGCATTTGCTCCAGTGCAAATCGCCTGATCTATTTCCGAAGTTCTTTCCAGGATATTTTCAGTTTTACTGTATTTGTTCAGAAATCGCACAATTGTGCAGTTAATCCAATTTTATAGCGTAACCGTTGATAATACGTCTACAACTGTTAGAACCTTTTCTGTGCACTATAAAATTGTGAACATTTTTTAACATTACCATTTTCGACCTAAAATCAACCGTTCTCGAGTTATTTGAAAAAACATGTTATTGTTTAACACTTTCCATCATGGCGGCCGTTGCCGTACACATATGGTTGGGGACTTTTTTCAGTATCTTTATAAAGTCATCCCCAACGTATCCGTGAGAAAAAAATTCTACTTTTCCGAATTCGTTTTTTTGAGTGAAATTTGTTCCCCGTTGACTGGACTAATAGAATACGCAGTAAAATCAAAGTGAGCGACCATGTAAAATACATCAGGTATTACACTTTCCCATCCCTGCTTAGAATTTTCTGTTGGAAGTTTTCCGTCGGAAACTTTGCATTGTCATATCCGATAGACTACTATTTATCTTTAAAGACCGTGGCGATGTTTAAGAGTTGTCAAATTTGCTTGGAAAAACAGCTGTATTTTCAAAATTGGTGGTGAAATAGCTCGTCCGAGAAAACTATTATAGATTTGAAAACGAACAACGGAATAAATCAGTCAGAAGTTACATTTTGAGTGACGCTGTTTAGATGTAAATATGCGACGTGTTGCTGGTTGCCGCAGACGATATGTAGTTTACAAGGTCTTTAAGGTAAACATTGAGAATTACTCCTCAACGTAGGTAAACGCAGAAGAATACCCGAGATGTGCGGGTAAAGTTTACCCGCATGGGGTAATTTTTGTTGCAGGCAATCTTTAACCCGAAATCCGGGTAAAGATTACACTTAGTTTTTTCTGTGAACGATCTTATGAATTCAATAAATACGATGTTTGAAATCTCTTGCGACGATGCTTTGGCTCATTCAAATCGAAAGGTAAAACCGACAATATATCAAGAGACCAAAAGACGCTTGCATTGACAGAACAAGAAAATTGGCTGGGCGAGACAGAATGCATCCCGTGTTTGTGTGTGATTGACTGAATAGCATCTGGCAGGCAGTTTACGCAAAGGACCTGAAAGTTCGCTCCCGCTTTCAGGAGCTATGTGACAAACTCATAAAATCTGAAGGGGAATATCTATCTAGTTAGTGCCGAATGGGAAAAAAACCACTAAGGGACACAAAGAACTTCACCGCTGCAGGAAAAGACGGTATCCTGAATTTCTGGTGAAAGAAGTTCACTTATATACACCAGCATGTGGCCCAAATCCTTACCGCATATTTAAGGTAAGAGACACTCATTTCGCAGTAGCTAGTGTTAGGACGCACTGCATTCCTACCGAAGAAAGGCCAATTGATGGTCCAATTGATGGAACTACAGACGAATAACTTGTCTGAACACGCTGTATAAAATCTTTTTGCCGATCCCGAACGACAAGATTGTTCGGACTATTGGACTTGTGTGGCGAGAGATTTATGAATAACGTGGCTCGAAGGAAGTTGTACCAGGTTGTCAGGAGAACCTGCTAATAGGAACTATCGGAAAGTTTTCGATTCAACCTCCCATAGAATTATAATATGCCTGTTGGAAGCTCGACAGTTGATCCACACATAGTGAAATTCACAGAGAGATTGATGACCCTCTGGAAAACCAGATTTACTATCTCATCTGGAAAATATCATGTGACAACTAACAGCGTCATCTTCCAGAGAAACGTCTTCCATAGCGACACCATGAGCCCTCTTTTCTTTTGCTTTATTGTAAGATACGTCCTAGATTATTAGAAAGTAAGTAGTAGTGAAGGATGGTAACTCTAAAAAAGCATTCAGAGGCGACGAATTCCCAAGAGAGATTGGCATGGACTTTGGATTGGACAAGTGTGCCAAGATTTATATGAAGCGAGGACAAATTACTGGCATTCCCGGCGACCTTGAGCTTGTGCCTGAGAGCCACATTCAGGCATAACATTAGTGAAGGAGTCGCTCCAAAGCAGATACAAGCGTGTCCTTCGACAGTTTTGGTCTTTCAATCTATCGACATTGAACAAGGTATATGGAAATTACATGCTTGCCGTCGCGGTTTTATTCTACTCGTTTAGGGTAGTACCATAGGTGAAGCACGAGCTTGCGTCCCTCATTATCACCACGCGTAAGGTCGTGCATATGCAGAAGAGGATGCATATAAATTCGTCTGTTCCGCGATTATACATTTCACGCCATCATGGCGGACGCCGACTTCTAAATCTCTAATGTCTTTATAACCGAATTATCCTGGCTACAGCTTACATCGTCGCAAATGGAACAGATCCCCGCCAACCGAAATGTAGAACGTCAGCCTTTGCCAAAGGAGCTAACTTTTATTGTCTGCAGATCATTAGGACTTATTCAGGTATAGAGGGTTTCATTTTCGCGCTCCAGGACGGTTTTATTTTCACCTTAGTATACTGTAACCATATTTTACGTCAAGAAGTTCGCAGAGATAGGTGCAAAGCGTGTCATGCACACGTTAGTATCCATCGCACATACTATTCATGTGTCCCACTCACGTGTGAATTATGTATCTCTACAGACACAATATGGCACACTCGAGACCTAATATTGTTTCCAGGACTTTGAGAAATAAACTATATCGAATTCTCGGTTCCGGTCGACTACAGCATCACTGCCAAAGAGAAGGAAAAGGAGGAGTTTATCGAAACCTTAGGAGGAAGTTGCAGCGACTGTACTGTACTGTCGTGAGACGTGGCCATAAGTATGATTTACAGCGGTTCTCCTGAGTACCGCTGTCGTTTTCATGGATGGCAGTGGTTCCCTGTGGTACCCAGCGGTGGTTTATTAACCTATCCTTTAATTATATGTATACGTATATGTGTATGTGTGTATGTGTATGTGTATGTGTATGTGTATGTGTATGTGTATGTGTATGTATATGTATATGTATATGTATATGTATATGTATATGTATATGTATATGTATATGTATATGTATATGTATATGAATATGTATATGTATATGTATATGTATATGTATATGTATATGTATATGTATATGTATATGTATATTTATATGTATCCATTTTAGAGATAAAGTGGTGTTTATCGGGTCATTGCGGGTTTATTGTGTCCGACCCGATACATTTCATATGTTAGATGGTGTTTATCAGGTCGAACCCAATAAGCACCTTTATATATCAAAAAACATTTTTAGTATAAAAAACATGCAAAAATGCTTTACATAACAAAATAAAAGTGATGTAAGGTACATGAAAGCTAATTTACAACGGAAAATATATCTTTGGTATTATCGTATACAATATTGATTTTTAATATCTGCAGAAAATGTTTACATACTAAAATTAACGCTTTACAAAGAAATATCGACTAATTACAGAAATATCTATGAACTTTAATTTAGTAGATAGATAAACGTTTATTTTTCAAACTGATGGCCTTAAAAAATTGACTTGCTTACACTTCCATTTTTTACAGAATTTTCTTAAAACTAACCCTTAAAAAAACTAACATCCATCCATACCTTATATCTAAGACCGCACGCTCTTATCGCCTTGCCTTCCTCCCTTCGCCTCGCCTCGCCCGCATGTCCCTACTTTTCACATTACCTCGCATTGCCTCGCATTGCCAAACTCTGCTTCCGTGGCTAATACCTAATACTTATCTACTATTTACAATATTTACAGATTACTTATATCTACTTCCTCTCCAATTTACAATCTTTTCTTCTCCATTCCTCTTCCTCCTTCCTTCTCTTCTTCTCCAGCTTACTCAACAGTCCCTTCACCCATGCTACTGCCCTTTTGTCCGCCCTTTCATGCATCAATACATCCATGCTTATCCCACTCCTTTCTACCTTTACGCACTCCTCCAACCAGTGCTCCACTCTTGCATCCCCCTTCCCACACAGTTCACACATCCTCTTCTCCCTAGAGAGCCAGTACCTATTCAAACCCTCCATGCAACCACATCTCATCCTCGCTATAAGCTCCTGACTTTCTTTCTCTCCTTTCTCACATAAATATTGCGCTCTCGCCCTTGGCATAATCCACACATAGTTCCCGTTAAACCTTGACTCTCTTATTCTCTCTTCCCCTGCTGTCTTCTCTCTCTCCATGCCGTTTTTCTTAACCAACTCATATACCTTCCTTCCTTCCTCGTGCATCCTTCTTAGTTCATCCATCTGCAGTCCATTCGTTCTAAAATACCTTTCACTTTCAACCTCCATCCTCCCACCCCCTCTCCTGTTCTCCTTCTCCCACCAACACTCCCTAACCAGCTTACTTCCCCCCTCTTCCAAAAATTTCTCCTCATATTTACATGCCCGACTCCCCGCTAGAATCCCTACACTCGTTCTCCCCGTCTCCCTCCTGACAATATAATTAGGCGTGTTCCTTGCCAACCCCAGTGTCCACTTTACATATCTCTCCTGTATCGTATTTACCTGTTCAATTTCTTTTCACCGCAACACCTCTACTTTATACAATAGCACACTCATCACTAGTGAGTCAAACAATTTCATTCTCCTTCCAAAATCATCTGCGAATAACTTCTTCCCCAACCCCCACACCTGCCTCATCACCACATTTGCCCTCGTCACTTTCTCTTTTATGTGACCATCTACTCCACCATTCCTCTGAAACAAGAAGCCCAGGTACACAAACTCTTTCACCTCCTGCACCGCCTTTCCCTCCCACTTCCACTCCCCTCCCTTATCCCTTCCCCCTCCTTTTCTGAACACCATAACCTTGGACTTTTCCGCATTCAGCTCTAACCTGTTCTTATCCAGGTATCTTCTCAACCTCTTCATCATCTCCTTTAAGGGCATGCTCTACGGTGACCACGTGACCAAACCAGTCCTCGGGTATGAAATTTTTTTTTGGTGTTCACCATGTCCAAACGCAATGATATATCGCTCGCAAAATTTGGAATATGTGAAATGGAACAATAAATTGCGTTTGTATATTTAGTATGAGTAATAATTTTGAAAAAATTATTCATGTAAAAAATAAATGTGTAATATTATTTTCATTTTTTTTTGGTGCTCACTACGTCCACAGGGATTGAGATATCGTGTTTAGAATTTGAGCAATTAAATAAAAAGCACTAAAGAATGTTTGTATACATCAATATGTTTATAATTTCAAAGAAATTTTATTTATAAATAAATAAAATAGGATATTACCACTCGAGTCGAGCACTTTGCAGGTAATGCTTGGTTTGATGCATTTCAGATTTTTTGATTCGCGTATGTTGATAACTGACCCAAATTTTGGACTGAATCGTCAAAACATTTTAAAAAATCAATATAAATAATAACATTTGCATATTTGTTGCAAATCAAAAAATAAGTATCTGCACACACGTAACCTGTCATTATTTTTGGAGCATTTTTAGCAATTTCTAGCGGAGAAAAAAAGAAGCTTTCAACGTCGGTAAAGTAGAGATCACATGACCAAGCTCGGTTATGAAATTTTACACATTATTTTTTACATGGATAATTTTATTCAAAATTATTACTGAAACTAAATATACAAACGCAATTTATTGTCTCATTTCCTATGTTCCAAATTTTGAGAGCGATATATCATTGCGTTTGGACATGGTGAACACCAAAAAAGAATTCATAACCAAGGACTGGTTTGGTCACGTGATCACCGAAGAGCATGCCCTTAAGGCCTCCTCGCTTCTTGCCAGCAACACTATATGATGACCCGATAAACTACACTGTTAGAAATTTCTATAGCGATTTTACTATAAATGTAATGGAAGCAATATGCATATACGTGTAGTAAATTTAATATACCATCATCTTGTAAAATTAATATACATGTATAGTAAGACAGAGCGCGTGAAAGTTGAAAGTTCTTTGATGCACACAAATCTTGTCAAATATTTAAAACTAAAGTAATAACCTACAATTCATCGTCTAAATTCATATTTTCAATCAAACTGCAACGTACAGGTGAGATTTTCTTCAAAATTCACTTTAAATGTCAGAATTTTAACAAAAAAACCGCTGCTTTTAGGTTAGGTATCTTAATTATTCGCTTAATTGAACTTTTCCACTTAAAACCCAGCATAATTTATGTTTAACTAGAAAAAAATATCATGCTTTATTATTTGGAATTGAAGATTACTGCCAAAATTAATTTTAATTTGTGTAAAGTGAATTTATCTGACTTTTCTAAGAGTTGACCAATATACATGTATATGAAATTTACTATGCAGCCTCTTAATTTCTATTTCATAGATCGAGTTTTTAGATTTACTATACAAATGTATCGTAAATCTATATTAAAATTGCAAACATTTTTAACAGTGTACGCTTTACTTCTAATGTGTGATGGACATAAAGGTGCTTATTGGGTCGGTCAATATAAATATATGAAAGATCCAAGGTGATTCTCCACAGACAGGGAATTTTTGGCAAAGGCAACTTTTTTTGGAAAAATGTTTCAAATTTTGTTTATTTCATAATGGTTAGGTTCGGTGACCCTATAAATATTCACGCTTAATTCTCACTTGAAGGACCTGTAGCACATAAAAATGATTTCAATTTTTGATTTTCCGGGTAATTTTCTCTGATTGCATGTAAAGTAAAACAATACTGTAAAATATTAACACATTAAACGTAACATGACAGGAAAGAATAGTTTTGTTTAAGAAATGAAAAGTTTTTCCAAAATTTATATTTTTTTCAAATTTGAAATATTTTTTTTAGTTTTACGATTATTATTCTAAATTATAATCCTAATTTTAAAAGTATAATACTTGACAAGAAAGGAATGGCACAATTAAGTATTTTAAAAAAAGTTTTTGACCATTTTTTGTTTTCATTAACATTCTGAGAGTTAGATGGTTTACTTTTATAGCGTGCCATTCTGATTAATTTTAGGTTTATTTCAGGCTTCAGGTTTAATTATGAAACGTATTCCTGATACTGAGATATAGAATCCATCTCGGAGTCCATCAATGCAACAAAAAATGATACAGACAACACGAACACGAAACTACGTTTGACAGCAATACCGAAAGCAAGACCGAAAGCCGGTGTAAACATAACCTCCGAAGAAAGTCAGGGCCCTTATATTTATTAACCCTCTAATCGTTTTATTTTTTGTGTACAGTACTCGTAGGTAAAAAAATTTTAATTCACAATTTACGTTAATTTTTAATAAAATTATTAGGAAAAAGGCTTCGATTTTTTCGAAATTTCGACGGACGAAATTTCGTCCCTGACAGCAAAAAGCAGTTTATGGTATCCGACGTTACGGTATCCGAAAACCATACAAAATTACTTTTTACGCTTTGAAGAAAAAAGTAATCAACAAATCCTTCTGACAAAAACTCTTTTATTATCTGCTACACGGAATTCTAATATTTTCATTCATTTTTATTATGAAATATAATAGCTATTTGTGATACAAGTGCGCAAAATAGGCGATTGCCAACGAGTGTCAATTTGTCAGCATGAGCCGGAGGCTCGAAGCACGAGTTGGTGGTTAGCGCACGAGCGAAGCGAGTGCGAAAACGAGGACGAGTGCGAAGAGCTGAAGGCGAAAGCTGAAATCACACGAGTCAGCAATTGCCTGTCCGCAGGTGTATCACACGCTATTTTTTGCAACAGTCTTCCGAGAAAGTTGCACTAAGAGAAAGACAAAGAAAGAATATTTACAGTTTCGGGCTGGGGGGGGGGGTAAACGTCGAAACTCTCAGCGTAACGAAAACAAATTCTAAAAATACAAAATTTTAATTAAAGTAAATCGAAATATATGAAAATAACTAATTCCATATTATTTAAAAATTTAACAATTTGGCAGAAAATTAACTTTGTATTGAAAAATCATATTATGTTCATGAAACGCTGTCCAGTTCATAAATCTATCGTACGTTGCGTTCTATTTAGTTTTGGACTTTTCGGGTAACAAATTTTCAGAAGCACTTGCAGCCGCTTGTATAATATCTGGTGGAGTACACTCTTCACCAGTTTGATTCGAATCTTTATTTGAGTCCACCTTCTTTTGACAATGAGAAGGAAAATTTCATTTGCACTCTAAACACGTCGACTTTAACCTCGCACCTGTCATCAGCTGTTCGCTTGGACATGAGCGCTGTTGCTACGTTGCCCCCGAATTGTCGCGATGCGGAAAGTTGCTTATCTGCAAAGTGCGCATGCGCGTACATTCCGCTGATGTGGAAAGTATATAAGAATCGAACTGCGCATGCGCCAATATTATTCCCGCATTGTGATCGGGAATGAGTCACTTTGCATATAACTAAGCTACATGGAACGGAGTAATTTCGAGGTGGGTGTTGCAAAAAAGTTCTTATCAGGTACGGTATCCGATACTAATAAAAATACGTCACATTTTCGGTTAAATTTTTTTATTTTGCAAAAAAAGTTCTTAAATTTTTGTTATGAAGTTTTGACAAATGAGTAGTGTGGCTTTTGTTCTAGATATGTTGAGAAGGTAAGACCTAAAAAGTGATCCAAAGTTGATGAAAGGTATGGAAGATTCGTTTACCGCACGGAAAAAATTTATCCGTGAAGAAGTCACGAACTTGTAGCTAGGTCTCGGATAGGAGATAAAAAAATTAAACATTACATCCTTATTTCTATGACAAATATATGGATAAATTTCGAAGTTTCTTAGGAACAGTTCGAATTTCCTACGAATAGTTCCTGAAAATTTCAGACTGAAATATAAAGAAAGAAAAATTTTATTTGTGCGATTTAATTTTATATTAATTTATATTTAATTTTATATTAATTTATAAAGTCGCAACTCAGAAGATTCGAACCCTCAAAGACTGCTGACTCACAAGTTTCTAAACATGAACCAGGAGTGCGTAAACACGCGCAGCCATCAAGGCCAAACAAAATAAGTATTATAACATTTCTAGCCACTCGTCCGACAAGCTCGAGGCACACATACGAGCGCACACACGCACCGCGCGTTTGGGAGTGTGTGTGTGTGGGCCACGTAAAGGCGAACTTAGTTTCGAGTTCCCAGATTTGTCGGGCAAGCTCGTGAGTGCTCTGAGAATCTTTTCCCAATCACTCGTAATATTTTTGTAATTATTCACGTAAAAAAAAAGTGATGAACCGCTTTAGAATTTTCACATCGAGTTCGTCAATCTTTCTCAAAGTTCGCAGGTTATTAACGAAAATACATAAATATCCGATGAATTTTTCTCATATCCGAGACCTAGCTACTAGTTCGTGACTTTTTTACGGATAAATTTTTTCCGTGCGTAACCATCGGAAACATTTAGAGAGACACGTGTATAATTAAATTTTCTCTACTAATACATCAGATAAATTTTAATATTTCTTATGAATTTTATAGTTTTTTAGTCAAACTTTCAAACTATCAATTATAAGTTCAAAGATAATTCATTATGTATTAAATACATGTCTCTAAACTTGACGCCGTGTACGTAGAGACATCCCAAAAAGGCATGTTTCGAGTATTTGGGAGCATTTTGCTAAGACATACGATAATGTAACATGATTTTTGCTTACGGAGGTATTGTATTGTGCTAAAATGAAGAAGTTAGCCAAGTTTTATAAAGAAGCACTACTTAGTTTAGTTACCCGATTCGGGTAGTGTTTCTAGGTTTTTCTTGTAGTTATAAATAACTACAAGTGTGGGCTCACCACACCCACGATGTGCCAACAGCACTCATGTCAGTATTCTTGAATGGTCACCCATCCAAGTACTAACCGCGTCCAACGCTGCTTAACTTCAGTGATCTGACGAGAACTGGGTTTCTCAGCGTGGTATGGCCGTTGGTATTGGTATTGCCCCTGAATAATTTCTATATCCCTGCAAGAAACGTAAAATTCAAAAGTATTGTTTCGCATTCACGATTTGTTTCCGTAAAGTCTGTTATATGTCAGTTTCGCATTGGAGGTTAGCCGAAAACGTTTAAATGCGATACTTCTTATATAACATTAAATTCCTGAACGCGTTTGAATATGAAAGATAAAAATTTGTGCACGCAATGCTTTTTAATGCGAGACTTCACATTCGTTTTAATGCTGTCTAATGCGACCGAATGAGAGAAAATTTTAGAGCGAAATAAAAACTTTTTAAATCGAGAGTTCGCATTACTTGGAATCCTTTTGAAAGCGAAAGAATGAGACACATTTTTTGAGCGAGGTAAAAACTTTTCAATGCGAAAGTTCACATATGTTTAAATACTTTTGAATGCGATAGAATGAGACGAAATTTTTTATCGAGTGAAAACTTTTTAATGCAAGAGTTCGTACTGGTTTCAATACTTTTTAATATGAATTAATGATGGAAATGTTTCGGTTGAGTGAAAACTTTTTAATACGAAAGTTCCCATTAGTTTTAATGATTTTAAATGCGATCGAATGGGAAGAATGTTGCGCGTGAATTGAAAACTTTTTAATGCGAAATGTCGCATTGGTTTAAATTTTACAAATTCCAAAAGTTATTGGAATACTTTTGAATGCGTAACCGCGGATTAAAATTTTATTCAATATTTTATAAAGTGTTTATTTATTTATTAATATTTATATATTTATTTTACATTATTTTAAAAAAGTTGTACAATAAACATGAACCGCTTGATTACTTTTATACTTTTAAATGAGGAAGATCCACAACTGCCATCTCGCATTCGGCGTCTTGACGTTTAATGCGAACCAATACTTTGTAATGCGAATCATCGACACTGCCGTTCCGCATTCAGCGTGATGAAGTGTAATGCGAACCAGTACGAACTAATACTTTTAAAATCTTTTTTTCGGAACAGAAAACAGAATTGAATCGCATTCAAAATGTCAATACATTTTAATACTTTTCAATACGATGTTTTTTGCAGGGATATTGTTGCTGCGCCCAAGGAGGCATAAAAGGCAAAATTTCCACCAAGTGGCATTGTTTTTAATCTAAAAAAACCACAAACTTTTACTGTAAACACAAAAACACAAGCCAAACACACGCGTCCTTTCGTCTGCTACGATCGTGATTTCTCAATACTGCGCAGGCGCGATGATCGATCGGGATCAAGTACACATTGGCGCTTGACCCCTCCAGCTGTTCTTTTTTTAGTGGGAATTTTGAAAAATGATGTCCCAAAAAAATCCTTTGGCAGGCATGTGTATCAGAATTTATCTGATTTTTTGAGCTAATAAACCCGATTTTGAAAATTTGGCGCTTGACTCCTTCTGCATTTCTACCCTTCAACTGTCATTTTCTAGAAGTATATAGTGAACTGTTGGAGATAGGAAAAAATGGACAACATTTTTAGTTTCGCCATCCAAACAACATAATTATTGCAGATAAATAAACTTATTAATACATAAACAATAATTACCATGAAGATAAATAATATAAACATTTTATAAAGTTTGAAACTGATTATTGATGACCCTTAAGACATCAAAAATAGTATGGTTCCGTCTCACGAGCTAGACATACAGAATGTCTTGGAATTGTCTTGGATTGGTCTTTACCCAAGACAAAATCAAGACCAAATATTTTTACCCGGGAAGGTACAAGAAAGCTAATTTACAACGGAAAATATATATTTGGTATGAATGTATACTAGGGTGACCAGAAAAAAACACTTTTGGGTTTCTTAGGAGTGAAGGGCAAATAACGGTAGTTTATGCGATTGTAGAAGCCAGATTTTTTTTTTTTTTAATTTTAAACAATATTTAGAGGTGGCCCATCGTCTTTGAAAGTTGTCATTGCAAAAGCTGACAATTTCGGTAAGTGAAGAGTCGATCGTAAAGGTTCAACCTCAGCTCTTTTCATCGATGTGACTTTATAACAGGATTAGTTAGCGTCCCCTGAATTATTATTACTCACTTTTCTGAAAAAGGGAAATATGGCTAAAGAACGCTTGCCGAAAAAGGGTCTGCTTTATGAGCTTATTGTGTCAAGACCCACTGGGATCGACTTTTATGACCGAGCTGATGAGCGCTCCGCCCCGAAAATTAAACAGCTTAAGTCGTAGACCTGTCAAATTTCAAAAATTTACTCAGATTTGTTTTGATTATTGCAGGCTTATTTATATTTTTCCTAATCTACTTTTTTAGAAAATATGATCTTCAACCTTCGAGGAAAATATTCTCAAAATTTCAGTATAAGGTGTATATTATTACGGCCGTTATTAGTCTTTGAAAACAGTAGAAAACAGTGAAAATGGCACTTTTCAAGCAACCGTAATTAATGTTTTTTATGAATTTTTCATTGAAAAAATGTTATTATGTGGATTCTTAGAACCTCAAGAACAACATATTGAAAGTTCAAATTAAAAAGTGGATAACTTCGTGGTTAAAATCTTAAATGAAAAAAAAGTTGAGTTTGCCCATGTTAATTACATAAGAACTTCAAAGACGATGGGCCACCTCTAAATATTGTTTAAAATAAAAAAATAAAAATATCTGGATTCTACAATCGTATAAACTACCGTTATTTGCCCTTCACTCCTGAAAAACCCAAAAGTGTTTTTTTCTGGTCACCCTAATGTATACAATATTAATTTTTTATATCTGAAAAAAAAGTTTACGTATTAAAATAAACCCTTTACATAGACTTTTCAACTAATTACAGAAGTATCTACGAACTCCAATTTAGTATGTGTAAGTCACAGTGAACAAAAAATTCAATTTAAATACTTAGGACCCGATAAACCACGCTTTACCTCTAATGTATGATGGATATAAAGTTGCTTATTGGGTCAGTGTATATATTTATATATAAAAGACCCAATAAGCACCCTTATATACCAAAAAAAAAACATTTTTAGCTGAAAAAGTATGAGTAGATAACTTGAGCCATAGGGCGTCCTGTGATTGGTAGAGAGGCGTGGCCTAAAGGGAGGAGTGGGGTAGGGGAGTGGGTGTGGTCTCCCTTGATTGGTCGAGGGGCGTTGCTTAATTACAAAATGACGCCCATTAGGGGGGGGGGCGAATTACAAAATGGCGATGATTAGTGGGGTGTGGCCTAATTACAAAATGGCGGTTATCGTAATGGATCGAATGAGTGATTCTGAGTTGAAGTGATTTCTGAGTATGAAATTAAGATGGTTGTCAGTTCCATAAACACGATTTAAAAATATAATTTGACGAATTGTTTATCAAGTTTTGTTTTTACCTGACTTTTGAAGTATACAGATTTAAACCTAATTACACTCTAAAAACAGACTGTTGACTGTCAAACGATTCCTTTCACTATTAAAGGATTTTCCATTCAAAATTGACATGAGAGGAAATCCTCTCATAGATAAAGTATTGTCGTTTCAAATGCTATCCTTTAACTGTGAAAGGTTTTCCTTTAACTTTGATCTTGACGTGAAATCTATTGTCAGACAAAAGTAAGAATAATTTGAACGTAAAAGGAAACTTATTGCATGATATTACGTGCAAGAAATGTACAAAAGCCGAACTTTGGTGAATGTAAATATAAAGTCGATAATTATCAATTCTATAACAATGAAAAGTGAGGTTATGTAGAGCAAAAATTGTTCTTTCAGTACACGTACCTTCCAAACTTCTCGCGTCACAGTCTGGGATTCCTATTTTTTTGAAGAAATCCATTTTCTATATCAGTTCGCACGTTTTTTTGCACTGAAAAAATTTACTTGCGCACATTGGGTGCTAAGCGATATTCACTCATGGGCAGGCGAGGCGCACTTCCTCCGCTAGCCAACAAATGAAATCCTTTAATAGTTAAAGGAATTCCTTTCAAAGTCAAAAGAAATCGTTTATCAGTAAAACTAGTTCCGTTTTGCATTTAACGGATCAGTCTTTGAACAGTGAAACGATTCTATTGATGGACAAAAGAAATCTGCTTAATTTGAAAGGACACATTCTGAAAGGAACGTAATTTTACTGTTAATAGACTTTTTCTTAGAGTGTATTTGACGAATTCACTTCGATAGTTTGAGTTGCCGCGGATTTTGAAAAATCAATGACCGGCGAGGATTCTATCTCTACTGAATCAGTGTTAAATTGCGACATAGTGGCTCGTTTGGATATGACAACTCAACTGATTCAACGTGGTACCATGCGTCGGTTTATGTATGTAAAATATGTGAGGAGTGGGGTAGTGCATTGTTTGGTAGGGGGAGAGTCATATGTTGTGAGCGTGGGAATAACCGTTATGCCACGCACGTGAATAAAACCGGTTTTTTAACAGGCAAACAAAGGATAGAAGTATGCGTTTCCTAGAAATCACACAAAAGAACACGTGCATCATATAAATCATACAAAGGAATTCGTATTTTCTGGAAATTCCACAAAGGAACACGCATTTCCTACAAATAGCACAAAAGAATCCCTATGTCATGTAATTTACACAAAAGAACACATGTTTCCCATAAATCACACAAACGTGTTCAGTGGGGGTGTATTTGATATAAACCGGTTTTTCATGTGTAAAGGAATAAGTGGCGGTATCTGCTAGCTATCCGCTAACTGTGAAAACAGTCTCATATTATCTGCAGGTTTATGTTTATGTATTTTATATAAACCAATTTTGCAAGTGCTCACCAGAATTCAAAATGATAGAAACAGAAACAATAATCAAAACAAAAAATTTTCCAGGAATGGACGTAACTACAAAACCTAATTTTTTTATCTGTCATAAAATGTTATCTAGTTTCTGTGGAAGTATTGTTACACTGCTTAAGCAAAATTCACAACTGAAAATGATTTTCAAACCAATTTCCCAGTGCCATATTTGTCTTAACTTACCGAAATAAAAGTTATTCAAACAATGTTGGATTGCCATTAGTTATATATACACCGCTCAAGGTATTTCGAAACATTTTCTCCAGAAAAATTAGTTTTGAGGGAAATTTTTACCACAGAACCGATTTCGTTTATGCGTGTCAAACAAATTTTCTACAGTCTCAAAGTTTTTTTGAACTCAAAAAAAATTTGATCGTAGAATAATACAAAAAATGTTTGAAAACTGTATGCGTGGAAATAAACAGAGAATAATTCTGATCAAAACTATTTTAGTGCGAACACTTTATCATAAAAGGTGACATTTTCCTAGGTCATTTATAAATCTGATAAATAAGTCTGTAATGAATCTGCAACACTATTCTTGTACGAGGGGAAAATTTTAAAACTGAAAATTCTTTTTTGTGTCTTCCGGTTCATATGTATAGGGTGTAGATATACTGATCTTTCCCTTTGAAGAAAAAACTATTGGCATGTGTGCACATAAGAGGGGAGGGTACTGATAATGCTTAAACCGGGTTATTGCGGTTTATTTTATATAACCCGGTTTTCAAGGTATAAAACAGGTTTCGACATGCTGGAAATGGAAACACTAATCAAAGCAAAACAAATTTTTCAAGGGAAGGCTTTACAACAAGAGCTAATTTTTTTTGTTTTCATCGGAATAATGTTCACTCAGAAAAAAGTTCTGGTTGAAGTTACTAGATGCGTCTGGTTAAAAATTTTCTAGTTATGGTAATCACAAAATCTGGTTAATTTGACTAGAAAATTCTAGTTAATAAAGTCTGGTTGAATTTTTCTGGTTGAAAGTTTTCTGGTTATGATTTCTGGTAACATAACTGGCGAGTGCAGTGCGCGCGCAAGTATGTACTGTACATAGCATCGTTTCCGCGGTTGCCGCCATTCATGACTACGTGTGACTACGTGAGCGCGTCTCCCATCACGGTTGAAAGTGAACAAAAGTTTTTAAGTGTTCGGTTTTATCTATGACTTTTCAATGTGATTGAATGTGAATTCCGAGATTATCAGAATGGACAAGGAAGTTTGTGAAGCCTTGGACTCGTGGAGCCTAGGCCATTTGAAACAAAAATTTAAGGGTAAGTATTTCACATTACAACAAAAAGAGATCGGTTTCAAATTGAAAATTGCTCACGCTTCAATAATAATTTATGTACTCGTCATTTTTTCTTTTCAGAAGAGTGCATTGACTGGGCCAGTCTTTGCTTGCTTACTCCAAATTTGGTGCAGCAACTAGGTTTGAGGTTAAGTCACCAAGCCATTCTAAATAAAAAACTAGAAGAGCTTAAAACTAAAGAATGTCAGATAGAGGAAGAAAGGGAACAAGTAAGTCAGTCTCCTTTCTTTATATTTATATATCTTCATATTTTTTATCAAAATTTGCAGCCCAGTCTGCTTGAAATTTTAGGTTCAAGTGACTTTGAGATAGTCAACTTCACATCTATTTCCTAAAAATATATATCTTTTTCTTTCCTGGCCTTAATTCAGGAACACTTTAGCTCGGGAGTGGACTTTTTTCATTTTTAAATGGTGATTTCGATTTCACATTTTGGCTTTCCTGAAATATTATATTTTTTGATTATCTAGTACAAGGATCTAGGTTAAACAAAATTAAACTAATATAATTTGAAAAAATATGACTATACTAATGATGATGACTAAGACTAAAAAATACTTATTTTTAGTCCACCAGACTTAATATCCGACTTTTTCATTTTAAATACGACTAATTAACATTTTTCCATTTTTCTCAGATGTTCGCTATACTCAGTTTAAGTGGAAAAAATTATAGCATTTTAATCATGAACATTAAAAGTAAAACAATTTGTCATTAAAGCTTTTTACTTAGCAAATTTTAAGTTAAGAGCGCTTGAAATTGAACACTCTAATTTTGTGAATCCGTATTCAAAGTTTTAATTTTTTCAAGTTGCAAGCCTTAACACTTTGGAAGTTTTACTATTTGTTTCCAAATGAAACTGTTTGTTGAAAATAACCTTTTTTTTAATCAACCATTTGGTAAAAAATTCAACTTCTCTGGTTGAAAACGATCTATTTGTTGAAAGTTCAAATTTTCAGGCCATTTATTCAACTGTATTTTCAAAATTAAGTATTTTTGCTTGAAAATTCAACTATGTATTTGAAAATTCTATTTTATTTTGTTTCAAAAGTCACCTTTTTTGTATAGAAAATTCAACTGTATTTTTAAAAATTGGTCTTTTTGCTTAAACATTCAACTATTTGGTTAAAAATTCAATTATTTTGTTGAAAATTCGTCTTTGTTGTTCGAAAATTAAACTATCTGGCTAAAACCTCAATTACTTTGTAAAAAGTTGTTCTTTTTTGCTTGAAATTTGTCAACTATTTGATAACAAATTTTGTTTAATTCAACCATTTCATTAAAAATTAATTTTTTGGATATAAAATTCAATTGCTTTCTAGCCATTTTGACCTTATAATTTGACAACTCAACTCTTTTAATAACAATTCGTTTTTGGGTTGAAGATTCAACTACTTTGTTGAAAATTCAATATATTTTTATTTAAAATCGTAGGAATTTGAAGCGTTTCGTATTCATTGAATTCAATATTGTATATCTATATTAATCTTATTTAAATGAATTTATTTCCTTATTTTTGTAAAAAAATCACCTTATTTGCCCTGATACGAGACCATTTTGGGCTGTATAATCTGATTTTTTTTCAAAACTAAGAATAATTTTATATTCAATTATACTGTCTCAAATTTAAATCTTAAATTGTCGAGCTATTTCAAGTTTCATACTTCCAAAATGAATTTTCCTGAGGGATAAATTTACTGTAAATTATAAACTTCTTTCATCATAAAATAAGAGAAGTTTATTAGTTAGTAGTTTAGTTAATAGTTTGGTATAGTTTGAAAACCAGATTTAGAGTCCTTCAAATTTAATGCGTGTTGCTAACAAAAAATTTTTAATCTATAGTTTATTTTTATTGTGCAAAGAATATTTGAAAACCAATGATAATTATGTAATCTATATTCCTAAGGAAATAAAGTTATTATTTCAGTCATTCAGTGTTTGATACTGAATTTATAATATTTAATCTTTTATGGTTTGGAGTTAAAAATTTCATTTTTTTGTATAGTTTTGAAAATGACAATTAAAATTTAAAAAATTTGTACTTTTGAATTAATTTGAAATGAAGCAAGCATCATGTGTTTTTATATGAGCTTCGATGTTTAAAAATGAATGTTTTCATATAGTGCTCTAGAAAAAGTTATTGTTACAAA
Organism: Andricus curvator; assembly: GCA_932195095.1. Taxonomy (NCBI): domain Eukaryota; kingdom Metazoa; phylum Arthropoda; class Insecta; order Hymenoptera; family Cynipidae; genus Andricus; species Andricus curvator. The sequence continues at coordinate 52,989 of CAKNYM010051416.1, read as the reverse complement.
TATAATCCTTAATTAAGTTTACCAATTTTCATTTTGAAATTTAATATTATATAGATTTATTCTTCTGGAGCAGATGTTTTGTTACCTGTATCATCGAACTTACTGGGAGATGTCTCACCTGGCGAAATTAAAACTGTAGCTTGTGGGCCCCATTCAGATGTACTGGAATCCGAATCTGTACCGTCTACATCTAACGGGAATCGATTAAATTCATCTGAAACATCTTCACTGGATTCAGCTCTGAGGGCTATAGATGTCGTTTACAAAGCATTCCACGCTCTGCACGCTGAGTACCCAGTAAACGGAAAGGGTGGCTTCTCCAAAAATTCGTTTACAAAATAAAAACACCGTGGGATGAAACATTAACGACCGTTAGTACTCTCGAAGACACACTCATGTGTCATTAAATCGGCGCAGGTAAATCAAATACGAAAAATTCTTAAGAGACTTAGTCTTCTTTTGATCTCAAATAGTAAAATCCTCTGAAAGAGTTTTTACTTTTAGTTGATAAGTTAAGTTTTTTGGTGCGTATTATTTCGCTGCCTTCTTCACTTAAACACTTATGTCCTTTCAAAGAGAAATTACTTTAGTTTATAAGTTTAAGTTTTTTTCAGAACTTTAAGTTCTTATTAACGTCTCTGAGAGGGGGATAAGGTCATCTACAAAAATGCCGATTTGCTTTCTCTGCAAAAAATTATTCTTGGCAATAAATTCACTAAAGTTTCATTTCGAAATAGATCATGGGCAAGAGGTAATTGCTTATTATAAATGCGTCGAGACCGAATGTAACCGAAAATTTAGTACTTGGTTATTATTACGGAAACATTACAGTTCATATCATAGGCTTGCGTCTAATTTACCTTCTAACTTTGTCACATCTTTAACATACAAAGAAGATCCTTCTATACGATTAACAGGCGAACAACTTAATAATAATATTGATAATGCTATTAATAATGTTCCTGGTCACGTTTCCGAAGGAGAAGGAAATACTCACAAAAGTAGTAATCTACAAGATCCGCATAAAATAATTGAACATGAAGCTTCCTTACTTGTTTCTAAACTTTATGCCAATCCTTCTTTACCGAGAAACCACGTACAAACAGTAATGGATGATTTGAACCTACTTTTCCAAAAATTCAATTCCATTTTCAAGCCAATTATTTCTCAGTCATTAGAAAATGTGGATGATGAAATTGGTTCAAGAATAATGTCATTGCTTGATAAGCTATTTTCACCTTTCTCCAATTTATCCACTTTAAACACTTTAAAACATGCTTTATAAAACAGTTGAAAACAACTTACACTTTGTGTAATACGTTGCATTTAGACACAATCTGCGATTTAATTGAATTTTCGTGTTTAACAGAAAACTATTTTGTGGTTTCTTGAAATTAATGGCGTTACACCTAGGTCTTAAAATCAAAATTAAATTGCCTTATTTTGCTCTATAAATACTAGAACTACATCATTATTGTATACTTATAGGGCCTACTCCCGTTTTGAATCAAGTCTGTTTTCGGACTGAAAAATTGGTTAATTTCAGTACTTTTTGTGTAGAATGTTTTTTTGGAATGCTTGTGCAAGAACACAAAAAAAATCGTTTTAAACGAAAAGTATTGAAACTAGCCAATTTGCCACTGTGGATACAGACTTGATTCAAAACAGGAATAGGCTCTAAGTATCTAGCAAAGATGTAATTTTCGTATTTATAGAGTTTCAATTTATTATTATATTATTTATTTATTTTTTATGTCAATTAAATTTTGAATTAGGATCTGATTCTAATGCCCTTAATTAATGTAAAACGCAATACAATTTAACTTTTTTGTCTCACAGAAAACTAGTCTGTTGTTTTGAAATTAATGAATAAAAAAAGTTTTACTATGCAACATTTTCGGTCATTTAAGTAGAAAATATAGTACCATTAATGGGGGTCCAATGCGGCTATGGAATCGTAGAAAAACTGGATTAATTACCACTCAGCAAATATTATACATATAATATTGATACTCAATACATATATTCTAAGTCAAAATATTTTACTATGCCGAGAAAAAAGTTGAAAAAAATGTATTTTTTAAAACAATGACTTAGTCAAAGTTTTACGCAGTTTTTTCAAATCAAATGTTTCAAATAATTGGATTTTTATAAAAAATAGGGCTTATTATATTCGTATAAAATAGTTTTCAGAGAGCACCGCCTTATTATAATAAAAAAACTGCATCTATTAAATGAAACTTTGAAAAAACTTATTATTAAAAAATACATTACTCATTTGTTTTCAATGTTTTTGTTCTGTATACCATTAAGCCATTTCCCTTTCGGGGTAGGCGTGACACTACCCGATTCGGGTAGTGTTTCTAGGTTGATAACTTGTAGTAAATAACTACAAGTGTGGGCTCACCACACCCACGATGTCCCAACAGCACTCAGTTGGTAGAAAGATTCTAAAGTTTTTTCGAAATCTTTACTTTCTTTTAAATTATTTAAGATCATTTCAAGTTATACATTAATTTTAAATCTCTTCAAAACTTCAACATATCTATTCAACATAATCGAATTTTGAAAAAATAATCTTACGTATATATCAAATTACAATTTAAAATGGAATAAAAGCGTCTAATTTTGAATCAAGTATTTTTAAGTTATTTCAAAATTGAGAATATTCTATAAAATCACAATCGGGGGTTCATATTTCTTTAATTACTAAGGCTTTCGAGCAGTTCAATTTGTCACGTAAAAATTTGTCTTGTAAAATCAATTGTTGTCCCTTCTTCAGTGCTCAACGTGTATTTCAATTTAAACTTTCATCAAAAAATTTGTAGCTCTTTTCTGAGTGAGCAACTTTTGTCTATTAATTTTTTTCGTGGTTTATATCGTTTGTCCAAAAATTTAATTTATTTTATTCTGAAATCAGTTTTTTACAAATGAAACAAAAACTACGCGTCCCATCAAAGAATGATTAATAAAAAATGTGTAGCTCTTTTCGGAGTGAGCAATTTTTGTCTCTTAATTTTTTTCGTGTTTTGCATTGTTTGTGCAAAAATGTAATTTATTTTATTCTTAAATTAGTTTTTTACAAACAAAACAAAAACTACGCGTCCCATCAAAAAATGTTTAATAAAAAATGTATAGCTCTTTTCTGCGTAAACAACTTTTGCCCATTAATTTTTTCCGTGCTTTGTGTCGTTTGTCCAAAAATTTAATTTATTTTATTCTGAAATCAGTTTTTTACAAATGAAACATAAACTACGCGTCCTATCAAAAAATGATAAATAAAAAATGTGTAGCTCGTTTCTGAGTGAGCAACTTTTGTCTCTTCATTTTTTTTGTGGTTTGTGTCGTTTGTCCAAAAATTTAATTTATTTTATTCTTAAATCAGTTTTTTACAAATGAAAAAAAACTACGCGTCCCATCAAAAAGTGATTAATAACAAATTTGTAGATTTTTTTTAGTGCACAATTGTTGTCGATTCATCTTTCTCCGTATCTTGTATATTTTGACCGCAAAATGGAATTTTTTACTTTTTCATTATTTTTTTTGTGCGATAAAAATTTAAATTTTCGATTTTTCAAGAAAATTGAAAAAGTCTTATAACAACATTGTAGGATGTTCGAAAAGAAATGTTTGTCTCCTCACGACTTTTTTTCATGCCGTGCGTTTTTTGGCTTAAAATGTTCATTTTCGTTTGTTTTTTGGAATTTTTTAAATTATATAACTCCAGTAGTTTTCGTTTTATCAAAAAAAGTCAGGAGGATAACTTGTTCATATTTATGAGCACTACGCACATCCGTACATAGAACTTTCGAATCTTGGAAAAAGTGGTTTCAAAAAATTTTTTAATGCGCTCACTTTTCGAATTTTTATCCAAAATGGCTGAACTTGACCTTCATTTTAGGACACTTGAGGAGTATACCAAAGCCCAATCTAACCTGTCAATTCTAAATTTTAAAGTTCTGTTAAATTGGATTCTAGGAGAGTCTAAAATCTGAACGAGATGAGTACATTGTATTGCAAGGGGCAACAGCTTAACAAGAACGTTTTATATACATACTGACAAAAAAATAAGAAGTCTAAAGTATCTCAAATTAGATTTTAGGAAAGTCTAAAGTCTAGATATAATGAGTTAATTATATTGCTCTGACAACAAAACTAATTTAAAAAGTGCAGGCATCGACAATAAAGTGGATCCACCTCTTAAACTGTAATGCTGCTAAAGCAATAAAGTTAGTGGTACTTAGTACAGGTATCAGCGAAGCAGTAGTTTCTTATGCTATACAATTTATGTATATATATATATATTATACAACTTATGCTTATACAATTGGCTAAACCCCCCGTGGAAAGTAACCATCGAAAAGATAGAGGAAAAGCAATCCCCCCTCCATGGTTCGAGAAAACCGAGCTACAAGTCTAAGTGCTTATTAGTTGATGCGCACTTGTTCATTAAGAACACAGTTTTTCTGAAGTTCACATCATGTGAGAAAAAAGTTTGCGTATTTTGAGATGGCTGATCGCAAAGTGAAACGCCTCTCAGGTGCTCAATATCGCAAGCGAAGAGCTGAACGCGATGTAGAAAATAAAAAAAATTGTTCATTATTTGAATATTTAAAAAAAAAGTGATGATACACAAGTGATTGTTCTGGCGGTAAGTGATGAAGTTGCAGAAGCTGTTGCGCAAGTCCAGGAACATGAAGAAAAACTCAAAACACAGGGTTACACATGGCCATGATTTTGATTGGAATGATATTAAAATTCTTTATCATGAAAAAAATCAGAAAAAGGGAGAATTCATGGAGATGTTATTCATAAAGAGAGAAGGTAACAAGGCTATCCGTTTAAAAAGGGACCCCTGAAGATATAACAAAGTATGGATAGAGTATTTGATTAGTTCAAGTAATTTTCTTTGACTAGATAATAGAAAGAATTCTTTTCTATTAAACAATCAATTTCTCTATAAATAATTTTGATTACATAGGGTTACCATCTGGTTCGGGTGAAAAACCAGGACGGTCAAAAATTTTCAAGCGATCCTTAAAAAAAAAAAAAAAAGGTCATCAACACAAAAATGGTATAAATAATGTACTATTATTGTATTCATTGTTATTTAATCATTTAATTATCTATTTAATAATATAACATATATTTTAACATGCATACTATCACGCTCGTTAATGCCGCAACAAGAAAAATAAAAATATAAAATATTTGCTGTCAAAAATCTTGGTTTCGTAAAAAACCAGGACATTTTGCCTATTTTCAAGAAAAAACCAGGACACCAGGACAGATCTCGAAAAAAGAGGACATGTCCCGAAAAACCAGGACGGATGGTAACCCTAGATTACATTAAACCTAATTAATTTTTATTAATACTGATTGAAATATTTTCTTTACAGGTATATTAATTTTTTCATACCTTCAGTTATTCCCTATAAATAATCCCTGATGAGGAGGTCTAAATTGGCCTCGAAACATGTTGGTCCCCTCGTCCTTTTCTAAAAAGGACATGCATTTCAGACAACTTCATTTTTCGTTCCTCATTACGCGTTACCTGTTAGCTAACTTCATGCGTAGTGCGTAAATCTTATTGGTTAATCATTTGGCGCGGATTTCGAATTTGAGATTGAGTCAATATAGGCACTACCACAAACGCACTACGCAAACTCCGCCTTAGCGCAGTCTGGCAGGTCTGATCTGAATCGATTAATTCAATCAATGAATCTCGAAAGCGAATGCGATTAATTGTAGTGGCATGATCCAACCCATTCATGATCTAGCCGAAAAACGTTCCATTTTCGTTCAACTCGCGCATACTAGCTCCACGGCCATCTTGGTTGACATTCAATACAACCGCTAGCTGTACATTTAGGTGTAGTGTCATGATCCAACCCACTCATGGTCTAGCCGAAAAACGTTCCATTTTCGTCCAACTCGCGCATACCAGCTCCACGGCTATCTTGGTTAACATTCAACACAAACGCTAGCTGTACATTTATTCAATATGGCGGTGTAGCTGGTATCGTTGCTGATTAGCTGCATTTTTTTTACTTGCGCGTGGATCAGTGATGCTAATAGACCGCGACTTTTTCAACTGCGCAAGCGTTGCGTTGGAAGGGGAAAGCCACGTTATTGGCCGTAATACGCGCGCTTATTTTAAATGCTTCAAATGTACACAAATATGGCGCCGGACTAAAAATAAGGAATAATGGTACTTCTATTTTTAAGTCGAGAAATTATATTAATTTTTGTTAATATGGTTCATATATATTATTATTACTGCAATAACTATAAGTTATTGCATTAAGTTATATATAATAGTATATACATATATTTTATGCAATTTTTAGGTCCAAAAATATATATCCTGCTGATATTTTTTTATTTTTCACTTTAGGGAAGAATATAAGATTTTATTCTTTATCTTTTATATTATTTGACTTCTAGATTTTTCAAATATTTTTTTTCGGGGGGGGGGGGCGGGGGTCTGATTGAGAAAAATATTTTTGACGCTCTTTGACCCAGAGTTGACTAAGGTAAATGCACTAGTGATCGTCACCTTAAGCCAAATTGCAATTTAAGAACGCTTATAATTGTATTTAAAACACAATTCTCATTTCCACAAAGGGCTTAGCCGATTAAAGCAGATATAGAAAAACTCAATTTTGATCACTTCTCATGATATTTGATTGGAGTCAATTTTTATTCACGATAAAAATTCAAATTATGCAAATGCGTTAGTTATCGTCAGGCACGTAACCAAGTATTAAAACAAGAAAAGTATACTAATTTGATAGAAGGATATTTAAACTGACCTAAAATGACATCTTTTATCATACGCGGCAAAAGCGAGTCTTGTTATACGAAAAATACTGGGCCATCTGACGATAACTAATGCACTGACGATTACCAGTGCATTTACCTTATAGCTGAACTGATAGCTTCTAATCAACTAATACCGTGATATATCCTGTTATCGCAGAAAATCACGGATCTAGAGGACAAAACCATTTACGATTTTTAGACAACTTTGATATTTTAATAGGATATTAAGTACATGACATTTTGTATAGTAATAATAATAAAATACTGTATTATCATGGATCTTATAGTTATTGCAGTAACATATATGAACCATATTAACATAAATTATTATAATTTCTCGACTTGAAAATAAAAATGTATGTCTGTGGATTTCCCCTTCCAACGCAACGCGTGCGCAGTTGACTGGTGTGAATTGGATCATGTGTAGTGTGATCAAGTGTGGTTACATTCAGTGTAGTGTGGTTACACTGTGTTACACCTTCAATAAGGCGATTCTAATCCAATATTCATGATGACATCGAGTACATACGAGTTTACTTCAGATGAGGAGATAGCAGCATTCAAAAAAGTACATGCATTTCGGCTAACTTCATGCGTAGTCCCTAAACCCTATTGGTAAATTCAGTTAGCCATTTACATCTAATGTAAGTCATAATAGAATCAGCCAATCAGCTGTCGAGAATCGAAAGCAAGATTTGATAAGTCGATAATGTAAAAAAGATTCGATAACTCAACAATTCAAGTACGCGCAAATTTCAAAAGAGTCTACATTTCTAGCTTAATTATTATAATGAATTAATACAGTAGTTTGAAAATTTGATTACAAGGGATCGACGCGTTTTTCTTTTGTTTATATCGTTGTATCCTTTTTAACTTCACAGAAATTATATTCTCATCTTTATTTAAACAAAAGAAAAACGCGTAACGTAGTTTATGAATGATCCCTAAGTGTGTTTAAGTCGAATTAGTTATAATTTATTGTTAGTTTCTCTAAACATAGGAGAAAGGGAAGAATGTGTTTTCAAAATTCAAAACAAAATCCAAATTATGAGGTATCTCGAAAACGTTTAGAGATACACGAAAACTGACAACATTTTCAGGGTTCTCTAAAGAGGGATGGTCCTCAACCATACCTCGACCCAAACCAGTAAACAAATTTTCAAAATTCGAAAAAAATCAAAAATCTTAAATGATCTCTAAAAGGGTCACAGATACGTGAAAACTGACAAAATTTTAAAGATTCTACAGAGGGGGTTTGTTTTTGACAAATTCAAACTAATCTAATAATAAGATTTTTTAAATTCAAACAAAAAAAAAAAATTAAAACTTTGAGTTTTTTGAAAACGGGGAGAGAGGCGCGAAAACTGACAGCATTTCCAGGCTTTTCTAAAGGGGGATGGTCTCTGGCCACCCCGACGTAAAAAATTAAACAGATTGTCGGAATTTAAAAAAAAAATTAATTTTGAATCATCTCGAAAATGGTCAGAGATACGTGAAAACTAAGTAAATCTTAAGGTTTTTGTGGAGGATGTTTATTTTTTACCAATTTGAACTAACCCAATCAAAAGATTTTTTTAATTAAAGAAAAAGTTGAGTTATCTAGATAGAACGCGGTGAGAGATACGCGTAAACTCATAACATTTTCAGGAGTTTCTAAAGGGGTATGGTCCTCGGCAACCCCGATCTAAACCAGTAAAAACATTTTCAGAATGAAAAAAAATCAACATTTTGAATCTCGAAAATGGTCATGAAACGTGAAAACTAAGTAAATTTTAAGGTTTTCATAGAGGGGGTTTGTTTTTGAGCAATTTCAACTAACTCAATTAAACGATTTTCAAAATTTTTAAAAATGCAATTTTTGAGTTATCTTGAAAACGGTGAGAGATACGCGAAAACTGAAAACATTTTCAGGCATTGAGTTAGTTCGAGTTTTCGACAAACTCGAACTAACCCAATAGAAAGATTTAAAAATTTAGGAACATATTCAAAAATTTTATTTATCTCGAAAACGGTAAGAGATACCCGAAAACTAACCAAATTTTCACGGCTTGATGAAGGTCCTCAACCACCCCGAACTAACAGTAAAGTAGAGTAAAGTAGTCATACGCGAAAACTCACCAAATTTTCAGGATATTCCTGACCGAAATTGTCGTCGGGCGCCCAGAATCAGCCCAGTAGAGTGATTTCCAAAATAAAAATGTTGAGTTATCAAAAAACGATAAGATACATTATAACTGAAAAATGTTCGGGATTTTGTAAAGGCTGATGGTCCTCGGCCACCATGAATAAACCCAGTAAAAGTCTTCAAAATTATTTAAAAAAAAATACTGAATGATCTCGCAATCAGTGAGATACGTGAAACTGACAAAATTTTCAGGTTATTATACAAGGGCTGGTCTTCGGCCACCAAAAATTAGCCCAATAAAAAGATTTTCAAAAGGAAAAAATCAAAATTTTGAATTATGTCGAAAACGATGAGACATAAGCGAAAACTTGAAAAATTAATAATAAATAACAAATAGTATTAATATTTACGAAATCTGATACATTTTCAGATTTTCGGACAACGTTAAAAAATACGTGAAAACTATCAAAATTTCAGAAATTTTTTAGAAGGGGATAGATTCATTCGGACTGAAAATTATTGAATGGCGAGTTCGGATTGATTTGGATTGAATCGGATTGAAGTTGTTGTACTTGTACATGCAAGAATTGAGAAGGATTGGAAAGACATTTTGGATGAGCCACGGATTCATTGGATTGGGCGCACGGACTTGCAAGCATTAAAAACATTAAAACTGGCTTGGGGTATGGGATGTGTCTTGGATTCATTCGGATTGGGCATCGGACTGAGAAGGAGTGAAAATTTGTTTCCGATTGGTGCGTTATTCATTCGGATTGGTTTTGGATTCACATTTATCCACTCGGACTGGTGTCAGATTCAGTCGGATTCATTCTGGTTCAATTCAAGAAGTCCCACGTATTCAAAAGGATCGGCGGCACGGTTTGAAAAATTGATTCGGTATGGGTTTGGATAAGGATTGATAAGTGAGCCTCGAATCCATTCATGTATTGAGATTGGGTTTTAATTTGGGATTGAAAGATGGATTGAGAAGGGTTGAAGGGGATTGAAAAGTTGCTTCGAATTGTTTCTCCCTCTTTTTTTCAGTATGTTATTTTTGTATATAATGAGCCGAAAAGTGAGGTTGCTTTGGAATTTTATTTTTTGATTATGAGTCTCTTTTCTGCTTATTTTGCAAAAATTATTCATGATAAAATGGAATTCTTTTCAATTTCCTTTATATTTATGTATAATGTAAACTTCATAACTTTTTTCTCATAATAACACCAAACTTGGTGCAAAAGTGATTTTGCTTTGGCAGTAGATACCCTGGGGTGTAGCGCGGGCTGTGATTGGTCGAGAGGCGTGGCCTAAAAGGAAGAGTGGGGGTAGGGGAGGGGTGTGTCCTCCTATGATTGGTCGAGGGGCGTGGTCTAATTACAAAATGGCGCCCATTAGGGGCGTGGCCTAATTACAAAATGGCGGCTATCCTAATTGTTCGAATGAGTT
>CAKNYM010051416.1:0-16275 GCA_932195095.1 Andricus curvator | reverse complement strand
TCCACGCGTTCAAGTCTCCTCCTATCAAGACCAACTCTTCATTCCTTTCCTCCATCCATTCCCTTAATACTCTCCATCCTTCCTCTTGTCCTCTCCGTCTATACAAGCAAACGATCGCCACCCTCTTTTTTCCTACCTTTATTCTTCTCACAATCACGCCCTCCAGCTTTTCTTCTCGTTCTTCCACTCTTTCATTTCTCATCAGCTTCTTTTTAACCCCTGGCACCATGCCTCCCATCGCTCTTCCCTTCTCATGTTCTTTTCTCGCTTCTTGCATTATCCATACATAACCCTTCGTCAACTTTCGTTTCAAGCCCTTCCAATCCTTTTCATCCACCCACGTTTCACTCAGCATTACCACGCCCCATTTTCCAATAGCCTCCCAGAACCCCTCGTTCTTGTTTTTTAGCCCTGACACATTGCAGAAAGCCACACTCACTCCTCTCTTTTTGTCCTTCCCCCTCCTCCTTCCCGTGCTCAGTTTTTCTTCTCTGGTGGAAACCCCGCCCCGTGTCCCCTACTCTCATTACCTTCGTTTACCCTTCTCTCAAGTATCGATCCCTCTGCTCTTAGCTCTTTTCGTCCCAGATCCACTTCATCCCATTCACCAACAACCTGTCTTTCCCCATCCACACATTACCCCCGTTCCTCCTCTCTATCCATGCTCTCCGTTCGACCATCCACTTCCTCTTTCTCTCTCTCCATGTCAGGTCCTCTTCAATTCTTTCATTCCTACCCTTTAGTACCCTTTTCCTTTCCATAATTTCTCTCTTCTCCTCCTCGCTTCCCACTTTCACTATGAGCACACCTGTTTTCCCTTCTGTCTTTCTCCCCAGTACCTTCACTGCCTCCACTCTCACCTGAGCCCCAATATCATTCATCAGCTTCTCCAATTCTTCCTTTTACGAGTCGGTTTCTACTGTCATACCTTTAATTACTATGTTTCGCTTTCTTTTCATTTTCTCTTCTCCTTCTAGTCTTGCTTCTATTTCATTCAGCCGTATGCGCATTCTCTTATTTTCTTCCTGCAGTTTCTTATCATCCCCCTTGACTACGTCTCCTAATCCCACCTCTTCCTTCTTTTCACTCTCGCATTCTAGTTTCCTGACCCTCTCCTCAAGCAAACTCATTTCAGCTCTCCTTTCTTTCTCACTCTCTATCTGTTTACTCTCTATACTATCCAGTTTCCTAAATACCTCCTCTTTCTCGACCTTCCACAGAGCATCCCACTCCTCCCATTTCTTTATCATTTTTTTCACTTCCTCACTGACTTCTTCCCTATGCGTCCTCGCTCTGTCAAAACCTTTGTAGGTTTCCTCTCTGAGGCCTCTGATGAGTTTCTCGAGGCCTTCTAAACTACTCCCCCCTGATCTCCTTTCAGGTGGTGTTCTCTGCCTGATCTTCTTGAGCGCTTTCTCATTTTCCCCTTCCTCATCTAACTGGTCTCTAACCCTTTTATTATCCTCTGACTGCTCTCCTTCGCTACTCGTGGTCGCTGGTTGTCGCCGCTTATGAAAAAATTTTCTGGTCTCTAACCCTTTTATTATCCTCTGACTGCTCCCCTTCGCTACTCGTGGTCGCTGGTTGTCGCCACTTATCAAAAAATCCCTTCGCGTTCATACTATTCAAACTGTGCGCTCTTTGTAGCCTTTGCAGGTTCGTCGGTCTGCCTCGTTTGCTTGCTACCGTCTCTTCCCCCCCCCCACCCTTATCGAGCTTTACGAATACCTCTGCCTAAACACTACTTTCATTGCTGCCCATGCTACCTTCGATGTTCGCGCTCGCCTCATTCTCTTGCCTACATTCGCTACTAATTCTCGACCCTCTCTCTGTATTCGTCTCCTGCTGCCCTCTCTCTGTCCTTCCTGGACTTCATGTAACAGGCATTCTGCCGCGTATTCTTTCCAATCTAGATCTGAAGCCACCACTCTAAAAAATCACTCAAAATCTCTTACACTATAACTCACCACTCTTAAATAACTGTCTCTTCTCATTGATCCAACCCTCACGCTCACCTGTCCCTCACCCCGCGTTAAAACACACCACTTTGCACAACCGTTCCCAACCTCAAAATCCTTCTCTTCCACTTTTGACAATTATATATCATTCACCACCCTTCGACCAACCCCTTCACTCTGACTTATTCCTTAGCCCTTAAACACTCTACTCACCGCCCTTTCTCCTCTCACACTCCCTCTTTCCCTTCACCAAAGCCAAAAAGTTAGCACCACAAAAATCACCAACAATCGCGATCGGTACCGGAAACGGAAGCCTTGTCTTTACTAATTGAAAATTCAACTATATCGTTGAAAATCCACACACGTTGTTAAAAAATCGATTTTTGTTGTAAAATTATCTTTTTCTTTGCAAGCTAATCTTCTCGTTTAAAAATTCTTCTTTCCGGTTAAAAATGCAAGTTTTGCAGTTAAATATTTATAATTTTAGTTAAAAATTCATCTTTTAAGTTCAAAATCAAATTACTTGCTTAAAAGTTATAATCTTTTGTTGAAAAATAATTTTTTTGGTTGAAGATTCATCATTTTGAATAAAAATTCATTTCTTTGGTTGAACATTTATTTTTTGACTCAAAATTTAATTATTCAATTTTTTGGTTGAAAAATGATCTTTTTTAGTTGAAAATTCATCTTTTTTTGTAGAAATTAATCTTCTTATTTGAAAATTCACGTTTCTGGTTTCAAATTCCACTATTTCAATTAAATATTTACAATTTTACTTAAAAATTCATCATTTTTTTGAAAATGTAACTACTTTGTTGAAAATCCATTTTTTAAACTAAAAATGTTAATATTTCAGTTGAAAATTTAACTATTTTCCTGAAAATTCGTTTTTTTTGTTTGTTAAGAATTACATTCTTCGATCATATTTTTGGAATAAAATTCAACTATTCCAGTCGAAGATTCATCATTTTAGTTGAAAATTCATCAGTTTGGTAGAAACTTAATTTCTACTACTGAAAATTTAACTGTCCATTTTTCGTTGAATATTGATATTTTCTAGTTCAAAATTCAACAATTTGGATGAAAATTTGTCTTTACTAATTGAAAATTCAACTATATCGTTGAAAATCCACATACTTTGTTCAAAAGTCGATTTTTGTTGTCAAATTATCTTTTTCTTTGCAAGCTAATCTTCTTGTTTAAAAATTCTTCTTTCCGGTTAAAAATGCAAGTTTTGCAGTTAAATATTTATCATTTTAGTTAAAAATTCACCTTTTAGGTTCAAAATAAAATTACTTGCTTGAAAGTTATAATCTTTTGTTGAAAAATAATTTTTTTGGTTGAAGATTAATCATTTTAAATAAGAATGCATTTCTTTGGTTGAACATTTATTTTTTGACTCAAAATTTAATTATTCAATTTTTGTGTTGAAAAATGATCTTTTTTAGTTGAAAATTCAACTTTTTTGGTAGAAATTAATCTTCTTAGTTGAAAATTCATCTTTCTGGTTTCAAATTTCACTATTTCAGTTAAAGATTTACAATTTGACTTAAAAATTCATCATTTTTTTTGAAAATGTAACTATTTTCTTGAAAGTTATTTTTTTGGTTTGTTGAAAGATAGTTTTTTTGTGAAAAGTAATTTTTTAAATTTGGAAATTTTAAATTTGAATGTATGTGAATATCTGATTGTTTAAATTTCTTATTTCAGGGAGGTATTCAAAGAAATGTGATACGCAAACAATTGATAGTCTCTTTTGATATTCGTATCGCGACCGACGTCAATCACGAGGATTTTGAAAAAAAAAAATGATACTAGAATGAATCCCAGAAGCTGGCGAAGGAATTACTGATTACTTTCAAGCTTTCAAGAGAAAAGTCCGGGTGTGGGTAATACGAAACTTCCTAACACCCATCCATTCTGAGTTGCATTCAAGCCGACTTAAGGGCATGCTCTACAGTGACCACGTGACCAAACCAGTCCTCGGTTATGAAAATTTTTGTTGGTGTTCACTATGTCCAAACGCAATGATATATCGCTCTCAAAATTTGGAATATAGGAAATGGGACAATAAATTGCGATTGTACATTTAGTTTGAGTAATAATTTTGAAAAAAATTATTCATGTAAAAAATAAATGTGTAATATTATTTTCATTTTTTTCGGTGCTCACTACGTCCACAGGGATTGAGATATCGTGTTTATAATTTGAGCGATTCAATAAAAAGCACTAAAGAACGTTTGTATACATCAATATGTTTATAATTTCAAAGAAATTTTATTTATAAATTAATAAAATAGGATATTACCACTCGAGTCGAGCACTTTGCAGGTAATGTTTGGTTTGATGCATTTCAGATTTTTTGATTCACGTATCTTGATAACTGACACAAATTTTGGACGAAATCGTCTAAACATTTTAAAAAATCAATATAAATAATAACATTTGCACATTTGTTGCAAATCAAAAAATAAGTATCTGCACACGCGTAACCTGTCATTATTTTTGGAGCATTTTTAGAAATTTCTAGCAGGTAAAAAAAGAAGCTTTCAACGTAGGTAAAGTAGAGATCACATGACCAAGCTCGGTTATGAAATTTTACACATTATTTTTTACATGGATAATTTTTTTAAAAATTATTACTGAAACTAAATATACAAACGCAATTTATTGTCTCATTTCCTATATTCCAAAATTTGAGAGCGATATATCATTGCGTTTGGACATGGTGAACACCAAAAAAAATTTCATAACCATGGACAGGCTTGGTCATGTGATCTCTACTTTACCGACGTTGAAAGCTTCTTTTTTTCTCCGCTAGAAATTGCTGAAAATGCTCCAAAAATAATGACAGGTTACGTGTATGCAGATACTTATTTTTTGATTTGCAACAAATGTGCAAATCTTATTATTTATATTGATTTTTTAAAATGTTTAGACGATTTAGTCCAAAATTTGTTTCAGTTATCAACATACGTGAATCAAAAAATCTGAAATGCATCAAACCAAACATTACCTGCAAAGTGCTCGACTCGAGTGGTAATATCCTATTTTATTAATTTATAAATAAAATTTCTTTGAAATTATAAACATATTGATGTATACAAACGTTCTTTAGTGCTTTTTATTGAATCGCTCAAATTATAAACACGATATCTCAATCCCTGTGGACGTAGTGAGCACCGAAAAAAATGAAAATAATATTACACATTTATTTTTTACATGAATAATTTTTTTCAAAATTATTACTCCAACTAAATATACAAACGCAATTTATTGTCCCATTTCCTATATTCCAAATTTTGAGAGCGATATATCATTGCGTTTGGACATGGTGAACACCAAAAAAAAATTTCATAACCGAGGACTGGTTTGGTCACGTGATCACCGAAGAGCATGCCCTTAATATGAAAATGGTATGAATTTTTTTTCACCGGTGGAACGGATAGTTGTTACTTTCGGACTGTAAGTTCTTTTATTTTTAGTCCCTAAATAAAAGAGAGTTTTACAGGATCGTTGTCACAGGTTCAATATTTAGTGTTTGCACTCTTTTTTGAATATATAAGTTTTTTAAACTTTCCAGTTAATTCGAAATTCCATGAAAACTCGGTTATATTTTTGTATATAGAAGAATATATTTTAAAAATTCAGAAAAAAATAAATTTATCCGCTTTTTAGTTTGATGTTGACTTTTAAAACTTAAATGAAGAACATCCCCATATAATTAATTTAACAAATAATTTATATTTTTTATTATTTCCTAAAACATTTTAAAATCCGTCTCAAAATTGTCCATTCAATTGAAACCAATATTGTTATTATTTCCTGAAATATTTAAAAATTTGTCTTATAATTTTCCATTCAACTGAAACCAATATTTTTTTGAAACTCAGACTTGGAGAAGAATCTGAATTGTTTATGGAATTTAACATTTATTAGTGTCGAGTAATGCTATTGAGTATCTTTTTTCATTAGAAAATTTCAGTATTTGGTTGAGAAAATTTTGGTTCAAAATTCATTTTTTGGGTTAAAAATTCATCTATTTTGTTGAAATTTCAATATTTTTAGTGAAAGGTTAGGAATTGAAAGCATTTCATATTACATTCAATATGGTACCTGTATTAATGTCATTTCAAAGAATTTATTCCCCCATTATTCCCCTATATTCGTGAAAAGTCACGCTGTTTGCCATGTTTTGAGGCCATTTTAGGCTGTGAAGTCTGTAATATTGAAATTGAAATTATTTCAATTCACAATTTTCTGGTTTTCAAGATCCTATTGCAAAGCATCGAAATACAATTTAGTTTGTGATCAAATGAATTACAATTTGTCTAGACATTACTTGTAAAATTTATTGTAGCAATTGCGGCCTTAGCTTTCACCCCCTAATTTAGCAATAGAATTTTATTTAATCTTGTAAATGCAAACCAATACATTTAATATGTATTGGTATTGGTATGTGTTAATTTTATTAGAAGTTGTTTGAAAAAACGTCAAATGATAATGTTTCCGGAAAATATCAATAAATTCGGAAATAACCATTTTTTTTTGGCTAATTTTGAAGATAATTTTCTGCAAGTCTGTTAGAATACTGTTCTATTAATTTGTTTTAATTCAGTTATTAAAACCTGACTTTATATCAATATTGATGAGTTCTTTAAATTAAGTTCCGGTTTTGATTTCATTTGAATCAGGCGCGACTCCCCATATCGAGGTCTAAGATGTTTACACATCAAAAACATGAATCTTCTTTAAAAACTAATAATTTTGTAATAAAAATGTCTATTTCCAATGAAAAACAGAATCGGAAATTGTTCAAGCTTGTAAGTTCTATTATTTTAAATCAAAATCATTGGATTTAAATCTAATTATTTTTGTTCAAAAATAATAATCTCAGATGAAACACACCAACATAACCTAAACCCTCATAAAAAACTTAGTACAGATACGGACCTGCACGCGCAGTCGGGCCGCCCTCGGCTAGTCCTGAACTTTTTAGCGGGGAGAAAACGACCCAGTGCGACCGGCGCGGCGTATGGGTAAAAGTTGCGTTTTGACAGTTTTGTTTTCTTCGATTTATTTATTTCTTTTCCAATCTTTTAGTGTTAGTTTACATTTAAAATCACTTGTATGTATAAAAATAATATTACTCTGCAGTAAAAATCGTCAATATTATTTTTCATAAAAATCCTCCATTTCCCACTCCTTGAAATTGTGGATTTTCAAACGCTTCAATAATTGTACTGTTTTTAGCAGGAACGAATTCAAAAGAACTCGAAGAATTGAAAAGAATTCTAGGAATTCAAAATAATTAAAAGGATTCAAAAGAATTCAAAATAATGCAAAGAATTCAAAGCATTCAAAAGAATTCTAACAATTCAACAGAATTCGAAGAATTCAAAAGAATTCGAAGAAGTCAAAAGAACTCGAAGAATTCAAAAGAATTCAAGGAATTGAGAAGAGTTCAAAGAATTCAAAATAATTGTAAGAATGCATAAGAATTCAACAGAATTAAAAAAAAAATCGAAGAATTCAAAGAATTCAGAACAACTTCAAGAATTCAAACGAATGAAAAGGATTCAAAAGAATTCAAAAGAATTCCAAAGACTTCAGCAGAATTGTAGAAACTTTAAAGAATTCGAAAAATTCAAAGAAATTAATTTTTAAGTTTAGAAAATGTGATAAAAGTAACATTTAGAAGAAAAAATAACATTCCTTTTTAGAATTTTATAGTATGAAACGGAATTTCAATTAATTAAAAGTAGACAGAAAGGAAGAAAACTGGCATCACTATTACTGGTGCTAATATCACGATTACTGGAATGTTTACCCAATTAGGGGCTGTGCACATAATACGTCACACGTTTTTCTTTTCCTTATGTCGTTGTATCCCTTTTGGCTTCAAGGCAATTTTATTCTCGTCTTTATTTAAGCGAAGGAAAAACGTGTGAAGTATTATATGCACGACCCCTTACTTAATTTTTTAATGCGAAGAACTCAAAAGAATTCGAACAATTCATAAGAATTCAAACAATTCAAAAGAACTCGAACAATTCAAACGAACTCGAAGAATTCAAAAGAATTCTAGGAATTCAAAATAATCCAAGGAATTCCAAAGCATTCGAAAGAATTCTAAGAATGCATGAAAATTCAACAGAATTCGAAGAATTCAAAAGAATTCGAAGAATTGAAAAGAATTCAGAAGAACTCGGAGAATTCAAAAGAATTACAAGGATTCAAAAGAATTCATAAGAATTCAAAAGAATTCAAAAGAATTCTTGATAATAAAAAAGAATTCAAAAGAATTCAAGGAATTCAAAAGAATTCAAGGAATCCGAAAGAATTCAAGGAATTCAACAGAATTCGAAAGAATTGAAGGAATTCAGCAGAATTCTAGGAACTTAAAAGAAGTCGAAGAATTCAAAGAATCCAAAAATTCGAAGAAATTAATTTTTAAGTTTAAGTTATTTATTTCAATCATAAGTGAGGTAAGTTTCCCAGTAATCGTGAAGGTACCAATAATCGTGTAACTTGATTAATGTGTTGTTAAAACATATGATGAATGTAACATTTAGAAGAAAAAAATAACATTCCTTTTTAGAATTTTATAGTATGAAATGGAATTTTAATTAATTAAAAGTAGACAGAAAAGAAGGAAACTGGCATTACTATTAGTGGTGCTAATATCACGATTACTGGAATGCTTACCCAATTATGGGCCGTGCACATAATACGTTACACGATTTTCTTTTCTTTATGTCGTATCCCTTTTGTTTTCGAGGCAATTTTATTCTCGTCTTTATTTTAACAAAGGAAAAACGTATGAGGTATTATGTGCACGACCGCTTACTTAATTTTTTAATGCAAAGAGTTCAAAATAATTCAAAGCATTCAAAAGAATTCTAAGAATCCAAAAGATTTCAAAAGTATTCAATGAATTTATGAGAATTCGAAAGTCTTCAAAGAGTTGAAATTAATTTTTAATTTTAGGTCTTTAGTTTTAATCTTGAGTAATATTTAATTTTTGAATTCGAAGAATTGAACAAAATTCAAAAGAATTCAAAAGAATTTAAAGAATTTAAAGCATTCATCAAAGAGTTCAATAAAATTCAAAAGTATGGTAAGAATTCACAGAATTCAAAAGAATTTCAAGAATTCGAAGAATTGAAAACATTCGAGGAATTAAAAAAATTCGAAGAATTCAAAGGATTTCAGAACTCGAAGATGGTTTCAAAGTGGCTTCGGTAATAGCATTATTTTTCTTACGTCTCTGAATAAGCGAGAATATAGAAATTTTATTTGCTGTGTATCACACACTATTAGAGAAACCTGAGGTTTTGTAAATTAGAAGGTGGCAGCACATGTCTGGGAATATTTTTATATTCTGACATGTAGTCACGTTAGCATTATTTTTCTTACATCTCTGAATAAGCGAGAATAAAGAAATTTTATTTGCTGTGTATCACACACTATTAGAAAAACCTGAGGTTTTGTAAATTAGAAGGTGGCAGCACATGTCTGGGAATATTTTTATATTCTGACATGTAGTCACGTTACAAAATGCAAGCATCGTTACCGACTCAGTCTATGCGAAACCGGCAGGGCGATTCTCCCGGCAACCGCAACGTGGCGCCCGCATCTTTTTCTAAAGTGGCCACTAGCCGCCGTATTCAAATAATTCGTAATACAAGAGCTTCCAGGTGAACATTGCAAATATTGAAAATATATATTTAGCAATAATATATAACATGGGACGGTCGGTAATACGTGCCGTCATAATGTAGTACATGCCCTTAAACCAATTTTGCAAGCGATTTAAAAAAATTCTTCTGTTTTCACCTAATATATTTTTTTTTTTAATGTAAAAAATTCTTACATTTTCTCAATCTTTTTTTTTTAACTGGCTACCATTACTACATTTTCGGTAATACTAGGCCGAGCGCTATACTTGATGTTAGTTTTACAGAAAATTCAGACATTAATCAAAGCAAAAGAATTTTTAAGCGAAGGCTTACCACAAAAGTTATTTTTTTTTCATCCGAATAATGTTCTATAAAAATGTACGCCAAAAACTAAATATAATGTATGGAAAACCCGTTTTCCAAACAAAGTTCCTCAAAATAAAACTTCAATGAAATTTTCAGAAGAAATTAAAAAATAATTTTCTAAATAAATTTTGCAAGTAATTTAAAAAAATAATTTTCGGTTTGTACCTAATGCTTTTTTCTTAATGTAAAAAATGATTACATTTTTCAAATATTTTTTGAACTGTCTATCATTACAGAATTTTTCGTGATACTTGCCCTAGTGCTATGTTTGTCAAGTTAGTTTCACAGAAAATTCCGACAATAATAAAAGCAAAAAAAAAAAAAAAAATTGAAGGGTAGGGAAGGGAAGATTTTTTCACAAGAGCTAATTTTTACATTCTCATCCTGAGAAGGTATTGGTTTTATGCGAAAAATGTCTTTCTCGGATTCCGTCAAATGTCGACGTTTTGAGGCCCCCTGAGTCAGAAAAAATAGTTTTTACGTATTTGTCTGTAGGTGTTGTCGTCGTCGTTGTCGTTGTAGTCTGTAAACACGATAACATTTGAAGAAATTATCCGATTGGATTGCCCCTTCGCACACCTCATAAGAGTGTAAAAAGAAAGAACGAGTTCGTCAGTCAGCTATTTTGGAAAAAAATTTCGAAAAGTTAAAGCATTTTTAAAATTGTTGTAACCATTTTTTTCAAAATTTGACATTTTTATTTACGGCTTTTTGTAGCATATAGGAATTCGAATAATTTATCCCCATGACTTTTTCCGATAAAAGGAAAATTGTTATAGTTATAGAATTTTCAAAATCCAAAAGAAGAAACGAGAATTAACATTTTCAGCCAAACAACGCACGATACGAAAAAAAGTCAGGAGTCGAAAAATGTTTCTTTTTGCACGCCCTACGAGATTATCATTACGACTCTCTGAATTTCTTTGAAAAATCGAAAATTCACATTTTAATTGACAGAAAATAATGAAAAATCCAAAAATCCAATTTTACGGTCAAACTATGCAAGATACGACAAATGATAATTGAACAAAATTTGTGCGCTCAAAAAAGATCTACAAATTTGTTATTGGTCACTTTTTGATAGGATTTGTAGTTTTTGTATTATTCGTAAAAAGATAACATTAACAGTGAAAAAATCAGCCGGATAAGTGGGCACATTCTCATCAAAACATTGCATATTTAATTTCTTTTTCATCTTGTGTGTATTTTTTCACAATATTTCATTGTTTTTATGTTCTCAATACTATTTCTAACGATTAAAACAATAAGATAACTATCATTAATGCTCATGGCACTTGAAAATTTGTATTTTTACATTCTCATCCTGAGAAGGTTTTGGTTTTATGCGAAAAATGACTTTCGCAGATTCCGTCAAATGTCGACGTTTTGAGGCCCCCTGAGTCAGAAAAAATAGTTTTTACGTCGGTGTCTGTCTGGTGTTGTCGTTCTCGTTGTCGTCGTTGTCGTTGTCGTTGTAGTCTGTAAATATGATAACATTTGAAGAAATTATCCGATTGGATTGCTCCTTGGCACACCTCATAAGAGTGTAAAAAGAAAGGACGAGTTCGACAGCCAGCTATTTTGGACAAAGTTTCGAATAGTTAGAGCCTTTTTAAAATTTTTGTAACCATTTTTTTCAAAATTTAAAATTTTTATTTACGGATCTTTGTAGCACATAGAAATTTGAATAATTTATCCTTATGACTTTTTCCGATAAAAGGAAAATTGTCATAGTTATAGAAGTTTCAAAATCCAAAAGAAGTAGTATACCTATGACAGTTCTGTGACACCTTGGTCGGTAAAACAGTGACTGGTAATTTACCGACAGGCGCTAATGGTTAGCTTCCGTGCTAAATTACCGACAGTCGTTTCCATATCCATAACCGATAGTGGTGTTCTCTACCATACCGGCAGAGTGAGACACAGGCAATGGAGCCACAGCAGTCGGTAAAACATCGACGCGCAAAGTTTCACTTTACCTACAGTCGTTTCCGAACAGAAGGTCGATAAATGTGATCTCTGTTTTACCGCGAGACTGTGACACCGAAGTTCAGGTACATGCCACGGCGTCTCGTCGTGGAGTCTCCGGCCCATATTCAGAGGCGCGCAGACGTGAGATTCCCCGCGCTCCCTATCCCGCTGGCGCATAGTGGGGACTTCTCTTTAAAGCCCATATTCAGAGGCGTGAATTTCAATTCGCGTTGTGGTGAAATGTGAATCAGTGTGAAGTGAGAAGTGAGAAGTGTCTAATGAATTAAAGTGTCTTACGAAAAGAGTGTTTCAAAAAATTTCAATGGTTGAGAAGAAGAGTGGTTCTTTGAAAAATGTGAGTTGTTATTTGTGCAGTGGTTCATGCAGTGAAAAGTGTTCTTCGTGTTGCTTTGTGCTATTAATTAAATTTTATTGTGTGTTTGTGTTCTTAGATTGTAAAGAGATCTGGAGAGTCTGGTGAGGCTCATCGTCGTCGTCATCGTCGGCACCATCCAAATCACGTTCCCACTCACCATCACCGCTACCACAGACACCGCTACCGCTACTACAGACACCATCAAAGGCATCACCACCATCATCATCATCCTCATCACTAATACCATCATTGCCATCGACTTCAACAACTTTACTACAACAAACTCCAGTGAAACTCAAAACACCACCAACATCAATAGATCATACATATCAGAGTGTACCGCTGAAAGATGCTGGTAAACAGAAACCGTATAAACGTGCTGCCGCTCCACTTCCGTCATCATAATCACTGCACGCAGCTATCGTGAACGATGATCTTCGTTTATCAGATGTAAGCAGTGATGATGAAGAACGAAGTGCGAGTAAAAGCCGGAACATAGAAATAATGAATCCTACTCATCGCAAAAGAACGCAGCCAGTTATAATAAGCGGACGTAAACCTAAGGTGCGTCAAATAAAAATAAGTAGATATATCGACGACTCCATTAAAAATGAGTCTATGTACTGACCGCGCCGTGTATGAGACTGTTCCCTATGCTTATACACAGTGCATAGTCTCATACTGGGCTCTTTCAGCAGATAGACTCATATTGAATGGAGGCGTTGATATATATACCTACTTTACTTAATCAAGCGTTGTTTCTTATGAGTAATGGTGGAGTGTGACTTTATCGACAGAAAAAAACGCTTTTTATTTATCAAGTTAAATTGTAACGAGGAATTCAAATATTGCTTACTTTTTCAAATTCAGATTCTTGTTTATAATCATATTTTATTTTCTAGCTCTCATTCAAAAAAAGAATCGGCTGGATATTTAGATAATATACTGACGAAGCATGGTAACTGAATAAAGAAATAATTTTTTACCACGTGCATAAGCATATGTTTATGTGATTTATTGAAGATGGAAATAAAAATTTGGTTACAAACAGAATCTGAATTTTTAAATAAGTGAAAATGGATAGAGAGGAGACTTAAAATGTTTTAATAGCAATTAAGGTTCATTGTATAATTTCATATTACAAATCAGTCAATGAGAGTTCATTCCAATAAATAAATAAAGTTCATTCACGACCAACTCCTGATACATCGCTCGTAAAAAGGCATGATATTAGACCTCAGTACTGCTGCTGTAAATCATACCATCAAAATGATCCTCGTTTCCACTTGAAAACAATAGATCTTCCTTCACCACGATTTAAGACTAGAAGATAAGAAATAGAAGAGATTTTACAGGTCAAAATCTATATAGCCTAGTATATAGTTTTTTTAATTCTATCAATTATAGATGTCAGCAGATGCAGCTTACGATCCTTTGCGTCCTGGTTATTTGGAACAATCACTAACCTCATTACCATCCTCAGCTAAGACATCAACTTCTGAGAAAAAGGTTGAGTCTAAAAACCAGGAAGAAAATTTAAAAAAAAATGAATCTATACCGCTAGTCCATAATAAAAGGAAAAATTAATACAGCAAAAGAAGTTGTCTCATTATCCTCAAGCATGAGGGGTGCACGATTGAATATTTAAAAAATATTCTAAATTTGTGAAAGAAAAATTATTAATAATTTTTTAAAATGTCATGCATGTAAGATTTGATACCTAATATAAGAGTGTTCAATAAAAAATGTTTATTCTTTCACTTTAAGGGTTGTATTATTCATTATGTTTACGTTATATTTGTTTTATAAAACATGCATAATACTTTCAGGTATAAAAAACTATAAATTGATTCACCAATTCAACCACAATTCTTCAACCAAATCTTTTATAAACTTTAGGAATCTGCGAAACGGCATACATTCTTTCTTCAGTAAGTACCCACAGATAAATTATTATTGATTGGAGTCTATTCTCTTCGAGATGCACCTTCTACAAAATTTGTTTCTGAAATGTGTCCTTAGTTATATGGTGAAATGAAATCACCAGAAACTCTCTTTTTTCTTATATTAACCTTATTCTATTTATTGCTAATACACACGCAGTAGATATATATATATATATATATCGGTTTTGATTCCTTCGGTTTCGGTTTCGATTCCTTTGGAATAGAACCGAAGGGCCTATGACAAAGCCACCGAACGCGTCCTCGGGTTGCGGATAGAGGGTTCCTGTACCAAGGGTTTCTGCTGAATATGGTTACAATAATTAATAAGCAGTCGCGGACAATTGTCCAGGGATGGTCCCGAAGGAATAACTCCTAAGCGAAGGCGTAACAACCGTGCCGAAAGTTGAATGGCACCTGGGTTAGGTGTCTCAAACGGTGACTCTGGGATACCGGGCGGCCTCTCAGAGTATCAGCCTTATCCTTGCACGCGGGGCTCTACAAGGACGGACTAACCCTTTCCCTAGCTGCTCGTGGGAACAACAATGAAACCACAAAAACACCAAAATGTTGTAGATGCGGTTCAAGATAATCGAACGCGCAGAGCACCCGACAATGGGTCGGCAAACAATGCCGATCAGCCTAGAGTTCGGGGTGCTGAAAATAATTTAGATGGAAACACGACGACGAACCGGCGAAACGCCCACATTCAGTGGACGGATCAACTCAAGGATGACTTATTAGACTGCTACGATGCCAGCATTATCCCTGTTCACCGAGTCTTTATGGCGCGTAAGCACACTCTGTGGTGCCAGAAACACCCAGAGCTTCAGCACGTTTCGCATCAGTCTTTGCGAAATCAAGCCGACTACCTCCGGAAAAACGGATATGTACGCGGAGCACTTCCCCAACCACTGCTTTATGAAGCTGCAGACGAAGATGAGGAAGTGACATTGAGACCAACCGCAGAAAGCAGGCACCTTCTGAGAGATGATCGCAATTTCATTACTAGAAGGAACATTAACATGCAAGTTCCTCCTAAGCCCCAAGATCTGGCTGAAATGGATGCCTTCCTTCGTGGAGATATCTCGCAAGAGTCCGACCTCTGGACCATCAATTGCTCAGTTTATGGTGCTGCGAGAACTTTGGTTGATTCAAATCGAACGCTGAAACCAACGATGGATCAAAAGACCAAAAGATGCTTGCATCAACTGAACAAGAAGATTGGATGGGCAAGACAGAATGCGTTCCGTGTTCAATGTGTGATTGACTACATAACATCTGGTAGACCGTTAACGGAAAGGGTTCGAAAGTTCGCCCAAGAACTAAGGATCTTGAATCACACACTAAACAAGTCAAAGCTGCTGACAATCAAGCAGCATATTGTTGACAAAATACGGCTGTTATCTGACGCAAGGAGGAGAATACAGAAGAGGGAGAGATGGATCAGGGTGAATCAACAGTTTCTCGCTGACCCATCGCGTCTCTTCAGCGATCTACCTGTTTCTGTAAAAAGCCACCCAAGCCCAAGGAGGTAGAGACTTTTTGGAGAGACGTGTACAAGATCCCGAAAACATTAGAGTTGAAAGAAGATACTGAAAATATCATCCGCTTCAAGGAGTTTTGCGACATCCTCATAAAATCTGAGGAGGAATGTCCATCAATCACTGCCGAAGAGGTGAAAAAAGCACTTAGAGGCACGAAGAACTTTTCCGCTGCTGGACCAGATTGTATCAAGAACTTTTGGTGGAAGAAGTTTACTTTTACACACCAACATTTGGCCCGCATATTCACCTCATATTTAAAGTCGGAGACGCCCATTCCGCAGTGGCTGGTGTTAGGACGTACTATACTCCTGCCAAAAAAAGGCAACTTGTCCAACCCAGAGAATTACAGGCCAATAACTTGTTTGAACACGCTGTATAAGATCTTTACAGCTGTCCTCAACAACAGGATTGTTCGACGAATTGAGCCTGTAT
>CAKNYM010051415.1:314413-348814 GCA_932195095.1 Andricus curvator | reverse complement strand
CAAATTTTACACAAATCTAATACCTTCTCTAGATGAGAATGTAAAAAAGAATAAAAAAAATAGTTGAATTTTCAACCAAAGAGATGAATTTTTAAGTAAAATAATGCATCTTTAACCAAAGAATAAATTTGTAACAAAGTAGTTCAACTTTCAACCAAGTGATTACATTTAAAAAAAAATTTGAATGAAGAAGATTAATTTTCTACCAAAAAAGACGAATTTTTAACAGAACACATTAATTTTCAACAAAAAACTTAATTTTAAACCAAATAGTTCAATTTTTCACTCAAGTAATTGAATTCTCAACTAAAAAACTATATTTTTAACCAAAAACTAAAATTTTTAATTAAAAAAGATAAATTTTCAACCAAAAGAAGAAATAAATGTTGAATCAGGAAGATTAATTTTCTACCAATGAGGACAAATTTTTAACACAACACAATATTTTTCAAACAAAAAGTCGAATTTTCGACTGAAAAAGATTAAATTACAATAAAAAATGAACAGTTAGATTTTCAATTCAAAAAGCGCAATTTTCTACCAAAAAAATGAATTTTCAAGCAAGAAAATTAATTTTCTACCAAAAAATACATACATTTTAAACTAAAAAAGATAAATTTACAATAAAAAATAGAATATTTGAACTTTCAGTTCAAAAAATTCATTTTCAACCAAAAGAACGAATTTTTAACGAAACGGTCAAATCCTTCGCCTAAATAGTCCAATTGAAAAAAATAAATTTTTAACTGCAAAGTAAATAGTTAAATTTTCAGTAAAAAAATAGTGACAAAAAAATAATTTTCGAAAATATAGTTAAATTTTCTCCAAAGTAGATTTATTTCTCATCAAATAGTTGAATTTTCAATAAAAAATATGAATTTTCATCAACGAGATTAATTTTTTACCGAAAAAGACGAATTTTCAACAACATACATGAATCTTCAACCAAGATAGATCAATTTTTTGACAAAAACAAAATATTTAAATTTTCCGTGAATTAATTTTCAACAAATAAAAATTCAACAAAACCATTTCGGATAACCGAGCGGTCCAAGGAATTACCAGAGTTGTTTCCCCCTCGCAAAAAAAACGAAAAAATGACATGTTTTTTCAAGACGTTTGAGGGGATTTTTGGTGACAAAGGGTTTAAAAGTTTTGAATTTGTTAATTAAAAATACCATTGTCTATATTGCGTCTCAGCTGTTATGAATTTTCATTGTTGTAAAGATAATGATAATCTAATTCACTTAAAATCCAAAAATGGCGGAAGAACTTTTTTTTAAACCATAATGGTTTTTGAAAAAAAAAATTGGTAAGCTGAAATTTGCTGAATCGTCTAAGGCATAGTGATATTTCACAAAAAAATGTTAGACAGTTTTTTAATACTTTTTTATCATTTTTAACAATAAATCGTTATAAAAAATAGTTTTTTTCCACACTTGTGCTTGTCCGAAAAAACTTTAATTTATTTTGTCAGTTATGGTTTGTTTAAAATTTAATTTAAGCACTTATAGCTTAACAAATAAGATTTGTGTATTTACTTTCTTAGAGGTGCAAAAAATTTATAATAAAGTTGAAAATTACGAAATACGGTTAGAAGCGTATGAATTTTTGGCTATCATATTTATTTGCTGACAATTAAAAGACAGTCATTGGTACGTAAGTTTGAGAATGAAGCAACAAAACTATTGTAAATAGAAAATTCCTGTAAAAATAATCAAAATCCTCTTGAGTACATGGTTGTACTTTATTTTTTCCTGATTTTTCAGACAACCGTAAGGATGGAAAAAATGATGGTTTATAACAATTTGTTGTTAAAAATGAAAAAAAAGTGTTCAAAATCTCTCTATTTTTTTTGTGAAGTATCACTATGCTTGGCAAATTCCAACTAACCAATCAATTCATTTCAAAAACTATTATTGTTTAAAAAAAGTGTTTCTCCTCTCCTCCGGGAATTTTGAATTTTAAGTACTAAAAAAATGTTTTCCAATACCTTGGGCCTTTAAGCTTAACGGCCTAATAAGTTAAATAAAATCAAAATTGTTCATGAAACAATGCAACAATAACAATAAAAATCCTTTACAGCTAAAACGTAATAGAGAAAACGGTATCGTTAATTAACAAATTTATAACTTTTAAACTATTAGTCACGGAGGGTTTGATGATAGCTCATTTTGAAGCTTATTTTATTTTTAACCAATCATTTTCCACGCATTTTGATGTATTTCTTCACTGAAACCAACAACACACACAAACGTCTGGAAAAAATGGATAAGTTTTTCGTTGTATGTTAATAACAAAAATTTCACAACTCTGGCAGAGCGGCGGTTTTGAGAATTTTATTAGGACGTCCTTAAGAATTACGACGCAGGTCGCACTTTTTGAGTGATTTTAAAGCCGGATGGATAGATGGTTCTCTCAAGGCTGATTTCCTATTTTAATTTTGTGTGCAATTTTTTGTTAATAAACAATGCAAGAAAAATATTTGTTTCCAAATGTATTATTTTTTATATTCGTCTAAACAAGCAGTGTACAATAAAAATCAATAATAATCGATACACAGACACAAATTTAATACAAATAAATAGTTTAAGCATCAATTTTATTGTTATGAACCAATTTTATGAATAAAGAAATATCCATCATACTTTTCTAGGATGAATAATAGAAAAATACTGTTTCTTACTAAAACCTGCTGCGAATGACTTTATATTACCTGGCTGGAAAGGTTTATTTTAATTGAACTCTTTCAATTTTTATTAACAAATAATACAAAAAACTGCATGATATTTTTATATTTTTATAGGAAAACTTCTTTTTTTTACAAAAATATCCTTCGAATAACTTTATGATGTTACCTTGTTGAAATTATTTATTCGAAGTCAACAATTTACATTGTTGTTAACAAATGATTTAAAGAATTGGTCAATATTCGTATTTTTAGCAGAAAAAATCATTTTTTACTTATTGGTACTAGGTTAACTAGGTTGTTTATTATTAAAGAGGTTTCAAACAAGTTTTAAAGAATTGTTTCAAAACGGGATTTTTATTTAAAAAATGCGAATATTAAATAATTTTCTATTATGTAAAATTTGGTAACAACAATTTAATTTATTGATTTATATTAGAATTAATCTTTCCAGCCAGGTAATAAACTTGTTCCTAGGATGTTTTTTTGAAAAAAAAGAATATTTCATCAAGATGATACAAACATAAAGCAATTGTTTATATACTTTGTTATAAATAATTATAATTTAAAATTATAATGAAACTTTTCAGATAGATATAATAAGAAAGTCATTCGCAGCAGATTGAAATAAGAAACAATATTTTTCTGCATGAACATACGATTATTAGGGTGATTGAAGAAAAAAAAATATATATATATATATATTTATATATATATATTTATATGTATATATAAAATATATATACATATATATATATTTTAATCAACAAATTTTGTAAAGAAATTGAAAGTAGGATATGATTTAGAGGTCTCCTATTTGAGTTTTGTCTTTTTTATTGATTTTGTTTTATGTTCTCAATTTATTGAAAATGCATGTATTAAATTTGTATACATATAAAAATTAACCTCTTCTACATTACCATCATTGTAAATAATTTAATTAAAATTTTTGAACTCTTTTATGAGACAAAAAATCATT
The DNA here is from genome assembly GCA_932195095.1 of Andricus curvator. Classification (NCBI taxonomy): domain Eukaryota; kingdom Metazoa; phylum Arthropoda; class Insecta; order Hymenoptera; family Cynipidae; genus Andricus; species Andricus curvator. The sequence goes on along the minus strand of CAKNYM010051415.1, from coordinate 345,146 downwards.
TTTTCTTACTTTTTTAACATCTTCCTGTAATACGTAACTTTTTTTATTTACTTATTCCATTTTGTAATTTGCGCACCATACGTCAAATTGGTAGAGAAAAATTTAAAACATGTAGGATAAAATTATTAGTTTTCTTAAAAATAATTTTTTGAACTTTCAATTATAAAAAAACAATAAATGAATAAATAAACGAACATAAACATCAATAAAGTAAACAAAATAAATAATTAATAAAAAATGATGGTAATGTGAAATTAGATAATTCTATATGTATGATAATTTAATATATGTGTTATCAAGACATTGAGAAAATAAAAACAACAAAACAGACAAAACTCAAAATCTTCTTTCAGGCCATGTTATACATTAGTCACGTGACCCAGCCAGTCCTGAGATCGATATTTTTTGTCCCATATTTAAAAATAAAAGTTAAAATAGAGCGGAAAAAATTTGGGAAAATATTAATAAATATAAAAGGACAGTGTATGGTAAAGCATAGAGTTGGGGAAGAAAAAAAAGTTATTATTATAATAACAAATATCGACTGGCAATCAAGCGATCTGCATTATCAACAGTGCTGACACCATGGATATTTCAAATATCAATTTGTTTATTTGCACCAAACCAGCAAATATTATCAAGTGTAATTTTTGCAACCGATGTTTTCATCATTTTCGTCAAGACATGTGAGCCAGAACCTCAAAAATGTTTCATTGAGAACATTGAAAATTGGTTACAGAGTTCTACAGCACGGTCGGTATTATTTATTCATTACATTTTTTTCTTCAACATTTCGAGCCAAATGTTGTATACAAACGCAGAGTACAGTTTCCTGATGCTTTCCCCAAAGTTTAAACTCGATATCTCATTTTGTGTGGACATGAGTTGTTGCACAAAAAATGCCGATATTGCTCCGGTTTTAATTTCTTCAAAAAATTTTGTTTCTAAATTTCGAGCCAAATGTTGTAAACAAACGTAGATTATTGTTTCCTGAGGCTTTCCCCAAAATTTCAACTCGATATCTCATTCGGTGTGGACGTGAGTTGTTGCACAAAAATGATCGATAATTTAGGTCACGTGACTCATGCATAACATGGCCTTAAATCATATCCGATTTTGAATTTTTGTTTGAAAAATTTGTTGACTAAAAAGGTACAACTTAGGCTAGTATGCGTGCTCAGATTTAAAAATAAGTTTTTTGCCTTATAAAATGAATCACCTTAAGAAATAGAGCGCAACTGGTAATATAGTTTGTTAGTAAAAGTTATCAATATGTATGCATAGCAACTTTCTTTATTTAAATAACATTGTGAAGTGTTCAAAAATTATTTTTTGTGAAAAGAAAATATTTAATCCCAGAAATGTTCTGTAGATATCTCTTTCTATCTATAAAATACTTTATAACTATAAAATTATTGCTTACACAACTTATTTTTATTATAGTTTCATTATAAGAGTTATTCTCTGATTCCCAGTGTAATTTCACTGATTGAAGTAGATAGAAGTTTTTTCTTATTGCATTATCAATGATTTTAATATATTTAATTTCCAGAAATGAATTCGAAATTAAATTCTCAAAAATAAATTCTCGGGGTAATACAATACAAATATTTTTAAAAACTTGGAACATAGCCCACTTTGAAAAGAGTTATATAAAATTAGAATTACCGGAAGCTTTTTTTGGAAGTAAATTTTTTTTAAAACATAAACTTAAAAAAGTCAAATTGTGTAACCGAATTGCACAAAAAGGTTTAAAAAGAAATATGTTTAAAAAAAAAAGTTTTTAAAAAACATATAGTCGAGAATGTCAATTTATGTAACATAATTGTACAAAAAAAGTTAAAATGAGAGGAAAATGTTTCCAAACAACATTATAAAAATATTTTTCAGACATGTGTATTGAGAAACTCTGATTTTCTAAGATTGCCTTCTGCTCCTGACAGCTTCTAGCGAACCAATTTCCGAGTTTTAGAAATATCCTTGAAGCAAACTCTATACTGTTACGTTCAAAATCAGCTCAAGAACATGACGAGGGTTCATTATTTTTGAATTTATTGACTGCTAAAAAACACGAAGTAAGCAGCGGAGTACAAAATATCGTCCTTTCAGTTTTAAAGTGAATTAATTAATCTATAATTTGACTAAAAAATAATAATGATACATATTGTAATACATACATGAGCAAATTTTCATGTCATAAAAAAAATAATTTGTGTATACTTCTATTATAGACTGCGATAAAAATTATAGTGAATCTATTTAAAATAAATGTTATGTTCAGAAAAAAATACGTTAAGCTTTGGGTTACAGAATCCAAAGTCCGTTTCGTACACTTTTTATTGAAACAACTGAACGAATAATCTTATTATAATATCAATGAAGTATATTTTGCGGTTGAAATAAGTACAAAAATATAAAGCTACCATTAATTTTGATAAAAATGAATTTATTTAAGTAAAATTAATAAACATTGGGTAGTATTATAGAAAGAATTTTGGATAAAGTGCAAAATTTATGGGGTTTTTTCTAAAAGCTTTTTGAGATTAATAGAAAAGTAAGCGTTGATTTCAGATTGAAAAGATTGCTTTTTTTAATTATTTTTTTTTATCAATAATAAACACATTATTGAGAAATTGAATTAACAAGTAACCTTTCTTATTATTAAAGATTGTTTTGAAAGGGATAATAAGCTGAACGATAATGCCTTTAATGATAATAGAAAAAATGATCGGAAATTTTTAAACATTTTTCATGTGCAAGGGGATGTACAAAAGCTAAATTTAAACATTCAATCGGTCCTTACTCAAGATCAGCCAGAACATTGGAACATTGGTTCTGGAACATTCGAAATATTTCGAATGTGATTATTCCACAGAGTGTTATTAACATTTTGAGGTTGGGAGATGGTTTTAGCAACAAATTTGGCGGCAAAACTATATTCAATTACTTGAAATTATTAAAGATATTGAATCTAATATCACGAAAATACCTGATTATAAAATAGATGAATTTAGATCACAATTTATGGGTTTATCTAACGATTTCTCAAATAATGGTACTCCACAAACTTGGTTAGAAAACGAGTAAAATCAAAGTTTATTCGAAACAAAAATTTTCTTAAAAAAGCATCCAGAATTAATGATAACGAAAGCTGACAAAGGTAGTATTACAGTAGTAATTCTTAGAGACGTTTATAATAAAAATAATGATACGTATCTTGAATGATGAAGACAGTTTTCAATTTATACTAAATAATCCCACAAGAATGCTTCCAAAGGGTATTTTCTTAATTTTAGACAGGATGAGAATTGAAAAATATTTCGGTAAGAATATCAAAAGATGTGATATTGACACAAGCAATACAAATCTCTCTTTAGCCTATGGTCTTGTGAAAGTCCATAAAACTGACTATCCTTTACGACCAGTAATTCCGACAATAGGTTTGAAAAATAGAAAATTGGAAGAATTACTCCATTACTCAGTAAAATTATTAAAGAATCCATAGACATTTCAAAAACACCAATTAAAAGTATTGCCTTTTTAAAGGTAATTAAATATCTCAAAATATCTTCTGATCACATTTTGGTCTCCTTTGACGTAAACATAATAGCCATGTTTTCAAACATTCCTTATGAAAGAGTCGAAATTGTCATAACAAAATGATGGGATTTGTTTAAAATGCATACAACAATTCCTAAAAACAATTCCTTCATGCTATAAAATGTGCTTTTTATTAGGTGTATGTCAAATTGAATAAAATTTTTTTTTTAAATTTGTACTCCCATAGGATTAGTTTTGTGTCCTGTTTGAGATCAAAGAGGAGACGAAACTGATCCTATGGGAGTACAAAATTTTTTAAATAAAAATTATTATTAAATATGAAATACACCTAAGAAAAAACTCATTTTATAGCATGAAGGAATTGTTGTTAGGAATTTTGGTATGAATTTTAATCAAATCCTATCGTTTTGCTATGACAATTTGAACTCTTTCATAAAGAATGCTTGGAAACATGGCTATTACGTTTAGGTCAAACGAGACCAAAATGTGATCAGAAGATATTTTAACATTTTGAATTGCATAACTTTGAAAAGGCAATACTTTTTTCATTGATGTTTTTGAAATGTCTATGGATTCTTTAATAATTTTACTAAGTAATGGAGTAATTCTTCGAATTTTCTATTTTTCAAACCTATTGTCGAAATTACTGGTCGTAAAGGATAGTCAGTTTCATGAACATTCACAAGACCATAGGCTAAAGAGAGATTTGTATTACTTGTGTCAATATCACATCTTTTGATATTATTAACCGAATATTTTTCAATTCTCGTCCTTCCTAAAATTTTGAAGTGTATTTCAAATTGAATAATAATTTTTATAAAAAAAATTTTGTACTTTCATAGGATCAGTTTTCTCTCCTATTTTAGCTCAAATAGTTCCGATCTGCAGGGTATGCTAATGAATACTTTAGAGTTCTTTTAATTGAGGCCAAATAATTTGTGGCTCAATTTCCCAAGAGAAATCTTTTTCATTTAAATTTTGTATTACCTATTTTAGAAATGTATGATTTTTTAGATTGTACCTTTTCCTATTTGGAAAATGCAATAAACTGATTTTGGTTCAGAATGAACCACAGAAATTACGAACTTGAAAAATTTCCTCAATTTCGCTAAACGTATAAGCAATTTAGTATAAGTTTCTTGACTCAATGAAAGTTTGAAAGAAATCTTTTATTTGTTTTTCAAACAATTCCAATAAATTTCTTGAATAGCATCCTAGAGAAGTAAGAAGAAGGAACTAAACATTTTCTTTGCAAGGAGGACATTGAAGAAGTTCACTCTGAGCATGATACTTGATAAAGTGAATGTATTTATGACTTGCAGACTCGAGATAGTTATTGGGATTTTTCAGAAGTTTGTAAACTGTGATAAGAACAGGAATAAGTTAATAGAATAAAATACTCTCTTGAGACTGTTCCGAACAATTTTTATGATAACATACTGTATCCTATATAATAATTTATTATTGCGCTTCTTGATGTAGAGTGTTTTCAATATAGTAAAAATATAAGATAAAATTCTAAAATTCACATCAAAGAATGTTGTACTCTTATAATCTAGGGTTGAAATATGTAAATTAAAAATGTATGCTGATATATCGTATGGTGATGCTGAGCGGGACATGTTTTTTAGATTTTTCTCAATAAATTATACAAAGAAATTATAATTAGATAATAATGATGTAAATATATTAATTTATTGTAACCTTTTTTTGCTAATCGTGAAGTTAAAATATTTGATATAGCATTAAGTAACTACTAAAGTCTTTACTCCTCAGGGATGGGCTTCGGCTACTACTCTTACCAGAACAAATCCGAAGAGCCTCCATGTAATACACTCAAATAATTTAAAAATAATAAATAATCGTCCAATTCATATTCAGAACACCACAAGTTATATTTTTATTCCCATAATAATATTCAATAACATCCAAAAACCACTCAATGTAGAATTTTTGTGTGGAGGGTACCCGGGTAACATCCTGGGCGTTTTCGAGCTGTATGTATACTTTAAAGTCAAAATTTTTGCAAAAAAAAAAACTACCAAATAAATTCTAAATACACCATTTGCTTAGAATTGAGCTGAATAACGTCGATTCGGAGGTCCCAAGTTCGGAAATTTTTATAAAAATTTTTCTATAGAAAAAGTCAAACATATTAGGGAACATCCATTAATTACGTAAGGATGATTTTAAAAATTTTAGATCCCTATTGTAAGGATTTCAAATATTTTTATGACCCCCTCGCACCCGTTCTCACGTAAGATTGAAGTTTTTTTACTTAATATATCCATTATTTTTAGCGTAAATGAAGATTTCAAAAGATTTCAAGAAATTTCAAAATATTTAGGGTAATTCAAACGATTCCAGAGGATTACAAGAGGCTTCACAGATTTCAAATGATTTTAAAAGATTTTGACAGTTTGAAGAAATTACCCGGTACAATTTCAGAGATTGATATCGCACATAATTGTCGAAATCTCTTTGAATTTTGTTTAAAATTCCATGAAATGTTTTGAAATCCTTAAAATCGCTTGAAATCTTCCAAATCCCATCAAAATCTCTTGAAAAATCCCTTATAATCCAAAACCGTGCAAATCCTTTTAAATCTGTAACAATTGGTTGGACCCCCTTAATTTCTGTGGGAATCTCACGGTATCACTTGAAATCCCTCAAAATCTTTTGAAAGCAATTATATTTACTCAAAATCCCTTAGAATCCTCTTTAATATTCAAAAATCCTTTAAAATACCGTCAAATATTGTGAAATCTTCTAAGCCTTTAACAAAATCTTGTTGAATCCCTGGAAATCTTTGGAATCCTTTGAAATCCCATGAATTCTTTTGAAAGTTTTGTAAATCCCTTAAAATTTTCGAAATCGTGAAAAAAAAAAATTTGAAATCCTTTCAATTCCACGGACATCGTACATAATTTCGTGAAATTTCTTTAAAAAGATTGAGCTCCCTAGAAATTCCTTGAAATCCCAATCCTATGAAAATCCCTCGAGAAATCCCTTATAAACGTTTAAAATCCGTGAAAATCTTTTTAAATCTTTCAACATAGGTTAAAATTCTTGAAATTCCGTCAAAAATATTTATAAATATTACGAGAACTCTGGAAATCTTTGTAATCCCTTTAAAGTTCATTGAAATCTTTAAAATCCGTGGAAAAATTTCTGAATTTCTTGAAATTATTAAAATATTTTAAAATCTATTAAAATTATTCGAAATCCCTTAAAATCCTTTAAAAAATTCGGAAATCCATTGAAAATCCATTAAATCTTTTGCAATCCTCCAAAATCCGTGGATATACTTTCGAATCTTTGGGAATCTCTTAAAATCCTTTGGAAAAAAATAGAATGATGAAATATGAAATTTTTAGTTTCTATGAGCGGCCCGGTTTCTCCAGCATTTCCCGATAAAAGCCTTTAAATCATTTTAATTAATTTTTTTCTGAAAAAATATCTCCTTTCGTTCCGCTGGGAATCGAACCTCAGAACTTCCGATTGCCGGTCGGGTGCTTTCCCATTAAGCTACTAGAGAGATCGAGAGAAGAAACCTTTTTCAGAAAATACACGCATTTTTTGCTGGATGGTACAAGTTAAATTTTTCAAGGAATCTGTATTATCATCAGAGAATGACAGAACTTTTTAACGTCCTTTCAGACTAGATGGAGATATAAATTAAAAATTATTTCAATTTATTTTTTTCTGAATAAAGATCTTCTCCTTTCGCACAGCTGGGAATCGAACCTCAGAACTTTCCGCTTGCCGGTCGGGTGCTTTCCCATTAAGCTACTAGAGATCGAGAGAAGAAACTATTTTCAGAAAATACAGGCATTTTTTTGCTGGATGATACAAGTTAAATTTTTCGAGGCATCTGTATTATCATCAGAGAATGACAGAACTTTTTAACGTCTTTTCAGACTAGATGGATATATGAATTTAAAATTATTTTAATTAATTTTTTTCTGAAAAAAGATCTTCTCCTTTCGCTCCGCTGGGAATCGAACCTCAGAACTTCCGATTGCCGGTTGGCTGCTTTCCTATTAAACTACTAGAGAGATCGAGAGAGTAAACTTTTTTCAGAAAATACATGCATTTTTTGCTGGATGGTACAAGTAAAATTTTTCAAGGCATCTGTATCATCATCAGAGAATAACATAACTTTTTAACCTCTTTTCAGACTAGATGGAGATATGAAATAAAAATTATTTTAATTTATTTTTTTTCTGAAAAAAGATTTTCTCCTTTCGGTCCACTGGGAATCGAACCTCAGAACTTCCGACTGCCGGTCGGGTGCTTTTCCACGAAACTACTAGTGAAATCGAGAGAAGAAAGTTTTTTCAGAAAATACACGCATTTTTTTGCTGGATGGTACAAGTTAAATTTTTCAAGGCATCTGTATTATCACCAGAAAATAACAGAACTTTTTAACGTCTTTTCATACTAGATTCAGCGAAAGAAGATCTTTTTTCAGAAAAAAATAATTAAAATAATTTTTAATTCATATCTCCATCTAGTCTGAAAAGACGTTAAAAAGTTCTGTTATTCTCTGATGATAATATAGATTCCTTGAAAAATTTAACTTGTACCATCCAGCAAAAATATGCGTGTATTTTCTGAAAAAAGTTTCTTCTCTCGATAACAGGCAGTCGGAAGTTCTGAGGTTCAATTCCCAGCAGAGCGAAAGGAGAAGATCTTTTTTCAGAAAAAAATTAATTGAAATAATTTTTAATTCATATCTCCATCTAGTCTGGAAAGACGTTACAAAGTTATGTTATTCTCTGATGATAATACAGATTCCTTGAAAAAGCCTTTAAATCTCTTAAAAATCGTTTAAATTTCTTAAAACCCTTTGAAATCTTTGCAAATCTTTTGAAATCACATAATTTTGTGTTCATTATACCATTAAGCGAATTTCCCTTAAGAAAGCGTAACTCGTCCAGCTCTAGCCTCGTTATTCTACCGAGGGTCAAAGAATTCACATGGTGAAAGTGAGGTTAAAAAAATTATTACTACATTATTTTAATTATATAATAGTATATTGTGCTACAAGTTGAAAAAGCGAGAGATTTAAAACGAGTGTGAAGTTAGCTACCCGAGCGGAGCGAGGGTGGCTATCACACGAGTTTTGAATCGTCGCTTTTTCAATGTGTGGGACACGATACTTTTTCTATAATTTGTTAAAAGTGCTAGTTTTTGTTTACCTGTTTTTTGTGTAAAAAGAAGGCGATTTTTTGTCGATTGACGCAACAATGACAATGGCAATTATCAAAACCATGGCAATAATATGGCAGTAATAATAAGCTGGTTCTCACAATTGAATAGTTGGCCCATAAAGTTGAGGGCTTCAAAACTTCCGATTTTTCGTGAAAAAAACCAAGCACAGTATTTTCGGAGAAACTGACGGTGTTTTTTTGCTTTTGCCAAGTGACAAAAGTACATACAAAATACACAACTCGAGACTTTTCAGGAAATTGCTTTTAGGTTAGGGACGACAGTAGGAAAATAGAATGAAGTTGGCTGCGCACGATGCACGAGTCCACCCGAGGCAGCACGAACCCACCCGAAATAACATTTACTTTTTCCACTCTGCCTCACTTTTATCACTGTCCATTTACTTTTTCCACTGCATCTGTCCACTTTTGTCACTGTTGCCCGGAAAGGTCGGCACTGCGCATGCGCCACGTCATCGAGCAAAAATCGGTAACTTTTTACACCAAAAACAGGTGGAAAAACTGGCACTTTTTCGCGAATTATAGAAAAATGAATAAATTATATAAATAATGAATAAAAATCAAATAAAAGAAATAAATTTAAGATTGAACTAGAATTCTCGTATTGCTTATTCAAACAGCACGTTCGTTCCACGACATTGCTCCGACAGGGATCGCTGATCAATCTCTCTAGTAGTCACCCCAGGTGGAGAGCTTCTTTAAGTCATTCCCCGTCATAGTTTACACTGAAATACACAAACAAGCTAATTAAATCCCTTAAAATGTTCAAAATCCCATTAAAATCCCCTGATATCCTTCAAAATTCAGTAAAATACTTCGGTATCTCTCAAAATCCTTTTAAAATGCTATAAAATACCGTGACTTCTTTTAAAGTATCCCTCAATCTCTTAAAATCCTCTAAAATTATGAAATATGAATTCTGAGTGACCCGGTTTTCCCAACGACTCCCGGTTAGCCCCGGCTTACGATAGTAAGCTCATTTAACCTTCTATTTTGCGAAATAAATCATCCTCCAAATACGGAACTGTCTTTCAAGCGAATACAATATACTATAATATCAGTAATAGCCAATTTGAGAAAAATGGCGAGACGATAAAAGGAGTGAGGGTAGATTTCTGTCTCTGATTCAAGGTTCGTATTTCGCACTTTTCGCTAGGAAACGAGAGACAAGAATATCTGACAGGGTCGATAGATCCACGTGTCAAACTGGCTCTTATAAGGGAGTAAAGACTTTATCAAGTGCGTGATGCTCAACAAAATTCGAGCCACGACTTCTCTTGTGGGAAAGATGAAGTTTCACAGGGATGCTGGCAGCATCAGAGCTTTACTCTTGTGAAGCAGTGCAGTGAGGTGAATTTCAAATGGGAGAAGCAAAAATAGGTTCAAGGTCGTTTTTATACGTGTTTAGAAATTTTATTGTTCTGCTAATTTTAATTCTTCTTCTATAGAAAAACTCTCACCAAAAACTAGATCAATATTCTGCACCTTTTGATCAAGCGAATATATTCTGATTCAGTTGAATTTCCAGTTTTCCGATTTTGGACAAATAAGATTTATGCCAATTTGGATTTTTTTAAATTATACTCAAGATTGCTTATAAATTAGAATCACATTCAATCCTAGAGGTCCGGTATTCCCACTTATTTTACAGATATAGAACGCATTACATTTTTTTGCAAACTTTTTGAGTTTAAGCGTTTTTCCAGAATTTTAAGACTGTTCTGCAATGATTTTCTTATAATTTTCTCGCCACTCTAGAAAAATAATTATAGTAAATCACCATAAGAAAGTCAGTATAGTAATAAATAATGTTTATAGAAAAACCTGATGCGGAAAATAGAAAAACTACAAACGAATGATTGATTTATTTTAAAATTATTTCAAGGAATTTCTACAGGGTTCAAAAATTTTAAGGATTTGAAAGAATTTAAGTGAGTTTAAAGCCCGTGGCTGCGTGTACCGAAATTTCGGTACGAACAGTCGGAATTGTATGGTACAAATAACAAGACCTGCAAAAGGGACTATTTGTACCGAAATTTCGGTACAAATAGCCGGACTTTTTCAGTACACGTAGACTTGATGATAATGCTTATTCTTAAATATTTCAAGGAATTTAAGGAGCTTCAACAAATTTCAAAGAATGAAAGAATGTCATAGGATTTCCAACCATTTCAGGGTATTTCAAAGAATTTCACAAGATTTAAGGGATTTCTTAGGATCTCTGACTATTTCAAAGGCTTTGAAAAGACTGAAATGATTTTAAGCTATTTTAACAGATTTCAAAGAATTTTGAATGATTTCAAAAGTTTCAATGAATTTCAAAGAATTTTCTGGGATTTCCAAAAATTTTCAAAGAAAATAGTTGAATCCTCAACCAAATAGATGAATTGTTAATCAAGAATATTTTTTGAACCAAAAATGGAATCGTCAAATTTTCAGTTTGAAAAATTAAATTTGAACCAAAAAAAATGTTCAACAAAAAAGTAAAATTTTCAACCAAAGAAGTGAATCTTAAAACAAATTAATTTTTAAAAAAGTATACTGTAGTTTACCTTTCAACAAAGTAGTTTAATTTTCAACAAAGAAATCAATGTTCAACCAAATAATTAAATTTTCAAGCAAACAGATGAATTTTCCAAAAAAAATACATCAATTTTCAACAAAACTGTTGAATTTTGAAGCTAAAAGGACTAAATATCTAGAAAACAGTTACATTTTTAACCAGAAAATATAGTTTTCCCTCAAAAAAGTTGATTTTTTAGCAAATAGTTAAATTTTCATAAAATAGTTAAATTTTTACTGAATAGTTGGATCTTCAAACAAAAATATGAACTTTTAACAAAAATGTTAATTTTCAACTACATAGTTTAATTTTCTACCACACTGTTAAATTTTAATGCCAAAAAGACGAATTTTCTACAAAAAAGTTCAATTTTCAACCCAGGAATATGAATTTTCAACTAAAACGATGAATCTACAATAAAAAACTAAATTTAAAAAAATGGTTTTACTTCAACCAAGTAGTTTAATTTTCAATAAAAAATGAGAATTGTCAACGAAACATGTAATAGATGATATTTCAACCGAAAAAGATTTTGATTTAAAAAAAAGAATTGACTTCAACAAAAAAGACGAATATTCAACAAAACATTCGAATCCTCAACCAAAACAGATTAATTTTGAACCAAAAATAGCATTTTTAACCAAAAAGAATGAATTTTGAACAAAATAACTCAATTTTCATGTAGAAAAGGTTAATTTTGAATTTAAAGTACCAATTTTCAACCAAAAATGGAATAGTTACATACAATTACATTTAAAAAAATTCATTCTCAACAAAAAAAAAAAAAAGAATTTTCAGCAAAATAGTTAAATTTTCAAACGAAGAGATGAATTTTCAACTATTTTTTTTTTAAACTGAAAATGTAACTATGTATTCCATTTTTAGTTGAAAATTGTGGAAATTCAACTATTTGCTCAAAAATTTATCATTTTTAGTTGAAAATTCAACTTTTTGGGTAGAAAATTAATCTTCATGATTAACAAATCATCTTTTTGTTTGAAAGTTTAACTATTTAGTGGAATTTTGAGCTCTTTTGTTGAAAATTCCTTTTTTTCAGATTTATCATTTTAGACGAGTAATCATCTGATTTATTGAAAATTAAACTAGTTTATTGAAAATTCCTTTTTTTTGGAAAATTATTTTTTTCAACTGAAAATTTGACGATTCCATTTCTGTTTGAAAAATTATATGTTTTAGTTAGAAATTTATCTTTCTCGACTTAAAAGGCAATTGCTTTCTAAAAATTTTTTACTTTTTATCTTGAAAACTTAACTCTTTGTGGGAAATTTGTCTTTTTTGGTAAAAAATGAATCTTCGTGATTAAAAATGTATGTATTTTGTTGAGAATTCGTCTGTTTTAGTAGGTAATTAATTTTCTTGGTTAAAAAAACATTGAGCTGTTTTGTTGAAAGCTCATCTTTTTGGCTTGAAAATTCAATATTTTGGATGACATTTTTTTTCTTTTTTGACTATTTTTGGTTGAGAACTTACCCTTTTCAAGTTGAAAATACAACTATCCGATTGGAAATTAAACTATTTTGTTGGAAGTTTAATTATTTTTTTGAAAATTCAATTCTTTTGTTGAAGTTATCTTTTTTGCTCGTAAATTTAACTGTTCTGTTGAAAATTCATCTTGTAGGGTAGAAAAACCTTTTTTCTTGGCTGAAAATGAAATTTTGTTGAAAATTCAACGGTCATCTGAACAATTCGCTTTTTTGGCTTGAAACTCCAACTATCTGATTGAAAATTCAACTGTTTATGGTTGAATTTTAATCTTTTTTGTTTGAAAATTTCACCATTCAGTTGAAAATACATCTTTTTAGGTTGAAAATTCAACTATTTTGTTAAAAATTTAATTATTTTGTTGAGACTTCAACTATCTTCGACAAAATTTGTCTCCTTTGCTTTAAAGTTCAACTGGTTAGTTGTTAATGCAACTGTTTGGTTTTAAATTAATTTTTGTTTGTTAAACATTCCTCTTTTTGGGTTGAAAACTCATCTCTTTTGGTAGAAAATCATTTTTGGTTGGATTTTATAATATTTTGTTGAACACGCAATATATATCGATTTTAAATGTTATGAATTTGAAGAATTTCATACTGAATTCAATATGGTATCTACATTAATTTTATTCAAAAGGATTTTTTCCCCTATTATTACTACTTTCCCTGCTTTGAACGCATTTTGATTTGAGAAGTCTGATATCTTAATATTTTTAATTATTCTTGATTTATTACCGAAACTCTTAGTTCACCGCACGGTCATATAGGCATATTGGCCCAAAAATGGTAATGTAGTTTCTGGACGACCCCTTAGGAGGGCAGGAGGGTCGTGCCAAAAACTACGGTTGGTAGCAGGGGTGGAATGGGGGGTCAGTGGAAGTAACGTTACGAATTTAGATAACTTAATAAGTTTGAAAATCACTTTCATATTACAGACTTCACATTCTTTCCCCTATTCTCCTCTTTTCCCCTTTTTCAAATAGTTCGCCTTTTTCCCCTGCTTTCGAGAAACTCCGCCTTTTTCTCGTTTTTTTTTTTTGCGTGAATGCGAACTGAATTATTAATAACTCAATAACGAAATCCAACTGCTTTTGGTTAATAGTTACTTCTTTTTTGTTGAAATGTCCACTATTATATTTCTAGTTCGGAATTTATCTCGTTTGGTTAAAAATTCTACTATTTTGTTCGAAAATGTAATTATTTTGTTGCGAATGTAACTTTTTCGTTATAAGGTAATCTTTTTTGGTTAAAAATTCAATCACTTGGTAGAAAATTAATTAATTTGATTTAAATTCATTTTTATGGTGGAAGATTCAGCTCTTTGGTTGAAAATTTAACTATCTTATTGAAAATTGGTTTAATTATTTGTTGAAGATTAATTTTTTCAACTGTCAATTTAACTATTCCATATTTGGTTGAAAATTTAACTATTTGATTGAAAATTCATGTATTTTGATGAAAATTCGTCATTTGATTTGAAAATTCATCTCTTTTGGTAGAATTTTTTATTAGCTATTTCATGTTTCGTTGAAAATTAATATTTTGTTGTTGAGAAATCAACTTTACAGTTGTACTTAATTAAAAATTGATATATTTTAGTTGAACATTCATCATTTGGTTTGAAAATTCATCTCTTTAGGTAGAAATTTAATCCTTTTTGTTTAAAAATGCAGCTGTCTGTTTAAGAATCAATCTGTTTTGGTCGAGGATTCAACTGCTTTGTAGAAAATTGGTCTTTTTTTTTTTAAATCATCTACTTCGTTGAAAGTTGAGATACTTTGTGAAGAATTATTTTTTTTTTTTGGGTTGAAGATTCATCATCATATTTTGGGTAGCAGATTCAACTGTGATTCACAAAATTCGTCTTTTTGGCTTGAGAATTTAACAATTTGCTAAAAATTAAACTGGTTGAAAATTAATATTTTGGTTAAAAAATCATATTTTTGTTCAAACATTTAACTATTTTTGTAGAAAATTCAAGTATTTGGTTAAAAATTAAACTGTTTTAATTGAAATTTCAACTAATTCGTAAAAAATTAACTTTCATGTTGCAAAATCATATTTTTAGGTTGAAAATTTAACTATTCTGTTAAAAATTCAATTATTATGTTAAGAATTAAACTTTTCGTTAAAAATTCATATTCTTTCGTCGAAAATTCGATTGTTCTTTTGAAAATTCATCTTTTATGGTAGAAAAATCATCTTTCTTGGTTGAAAATTTTTCTTTCTGGGTAACAAATTTAAGTGTTCCCTAAGAAAAATCATCTTTTTGGCTTAAAAATTCAACTATTTGATTAAAAACGCAACTGTGTTTGGTTTCATTGTAATCTTTTTTTTGTAAAATTCTGCCATTTAATCGCAAATGCATCTTTGTTCGTTTAAAGTTCAACTATTCAATTAACCCTTAAAGGGCACAGCTCCAAATACACCTTCAGATATTTTTGGCTAGAAAAAAATCATAAGTGATGTTGAAACAATACAAAATGGGAAAAAATATCTCCAAAGCTTCAGTAATAATTCAACTGTACTCGAAAAAAAAACCAGTGTAAGAATTCAACTATTTTGTTGAGATTATTTTTTTTGGTCGAAAATTCAATTGTTTTGTTAAAAATTTGTCCTTTTGGATTGAAAATTCATCTTTCATGGTGGAAAAGTCATCTTTCTGCGCTAAAAATGCATCTTCCTTCGTTGAAAATGAACCTTTTTGTTAACAATTCAACTTTCTCTAAAAAATTCGTCTATTTGGCTAGTAAATTTAAATATTTGGTTGAAAGTTCAACTACATTGTTGAAAACTCGTCTCTTTTGCTTGAAAGTTGAACTATTTGGTTATCAATATAAGTGTTTGTTTAAAAATTAATTTTTGTTGTTGAAAGATCCACAGTAAAAACGAATACTTAAAGTTATATTTGACTTAATTTCAAGTTTGACTTGAAATAAGGAAGCAACTAAATTCAAGTATACACACGATCTTGAATAAAGCACTTATTATTATTATTATACCATTAAGCCATTTCCCTTTTGCGGTAGGCGTGACTTGCTCGGTTGGAAAAAAGTAGTGTGTAGGTGGGTATATAGGTATAAGGTAGATACGTATATAGGTGTTAGGTATAGATATTTTAGATTGATCTGGAATTCTCGTGTTATTTATTTAAATGACACGTTCATTCCGTAACACTGCTCCGACCCAGGTTGCTGATCAATCTCTCTAGCGATCACCCCAGGTGAAGAGCCTCTAAAAATTGTTATGTGTGGTTCCCCATTTGGACCCATTTAGTATCCAAGGTCTTTGTTTCAGGCGTCATTCACACTATTATCACTCTGTTTAGAAACTATTTGTCGCCACACTTTTCTGTCCTGGCATACTACTCTAGCTTCCTTCACGTCCATTCATTTTTATATGCAAGCTCTCGTGTTTCTATGGCTTCTTATGTCGGTAGCGTCTCATTCACAGATTCTAACCTGTCTACCTCTGGGCATTCTGCCATTTACTTTACCTTTATACACATGTTTGGCCAGTCGTTCATCTTCCATTCTTTCAAGATGACCGAACCATCTCAACTGATTTCTTTCCCATGTGTCAACTATTGTCTCTTTTGCACCACATTCTTTGAGGATTATCTCGTTTCGGACTTTGTCCATCAGTGTTTTCCCGCATATTATGCGCAGAGGTTTCATGCCGATCGCGTTAATTTTACTCCTGTCCTTTTCTTGACAGGTCCATGTCTCGCTACCGTATAGTACAGTCGGTACGAATATAGAATTATGTATGGCCATTTTATCTTTTTTTGATATGTTTTTATTTCTGAGCATGGACCCTGCTCTACCGATAACCTGTTTATCCTTATTTATGCGCCTATCTAACTCCCCATCTATTTTTCCGTCGCTAGTGAATAGGCTACCCAGATATACGTACTTGTCAACTTGTTATAATCTCTCATCATTTAGGACAATGTTGCACATTGTTTTCTCAGTTTTTCCTTCAAACACCTTGATTTTTGTTTTATTTACGTTAATTTTAAGGCCCATGTTCTTCATGCTTGTATTAAGTTTATTCAACATTCTTTGCAAGTCCTCAATTGATTCTGCCATGATAATCTTGTAATCTGCGAAAGCTAACCCACGTACCTTCACTGTTTCGAGATCTACACCTTCTTCGTCAAAGAGGGCCATTCTTAGACACTCATCCATAAACATGATAAATAGCCATGAGGACATAACGCATCCTTGTTTCACGCCTTGCATAATATCGAACCAGTCACTACTTATCTTAAATAAGAAATAAGCATATCTCGACCTAAGTAAAATAAATTATGCACCTAACTTTCAATATACAGTTCCGAAAGTAAGTTGAAGGCAACCTGAAATAACATGTAAGGTTTTCGTTACCTAAAATTAAGAAGTACGCCTTACTGAATTTCAGGTTGACTGCCTTAATCGCGCTGGGACATGCGCACGACGCGGTCTTGGTATTCTGCTCCGTTTCTATAATCTAGTCCACGTTTCAAGTGACGCTTTGTCGTACGTCTGTTAAAATGCTCGAACACAACCGGAATTGTATTTGTATCTTGAATAATTGTATTCAGTTAAAAAGTCACTCGTGAACTGTCTATTTACTGTTTTTCGAAGTCGAAACTGCATTTTCTGCTCATATGTTCAGTCTAAAGTTAGATTTTCAAGGAACGCAAACTGTTCTTTTCCAGATTTTCATGGAAAAATATGATTATATAGTGGTGTTCACATAAATAAACTAGCTGTGAATTCGATCTCGAGTGTTTACACTTTGTTTGTATTTATAATTATATGGTGCTCATTTCACGAGCACTTTGCTTCCCGTTAACAAACGTATTTGCTTCCTCATAGAGGAAGCATTAGTTATTTTTTTTTACACTAGATAAACCAAAGTCTTCATTTTGAACAATTTAAAAATAGAAATTTACCAAAAATACAAAATTACAAAATAATACAAACAATTTTTTAAATACAAAGACAAATCCGACAAACGAAAATTTTGTATTCGAAATGATAATTTTTCAAGCTGGAAAAGGGAAGGGAAAAGTTCTGTCGCACCCTATCCCTTTCCCAGTTTTCAGATTTTTTTTTTAAATTGTCAGAATTATTCTGTTTGAAAATTTATGATAAAAGAATATGCGTCAACTTTGAATTATGTCGATGAAAAAAGTTTTTCTGTTAGAAACAGATGATTCAAATATTATAAATGAGCATAGCTTCCTTCCTTGCCAACGGCGATACCACGCTGAAAACACCAGTTCTCGTAAGATCACTGAAGTTAAGCATTGTTGGGCGCGGTTAGTACTTGGATGGGTGACCGTTCAGGAATACTGCGTGCTGTTGGCCCGTCGTGGGTGTGGTGGGCCCACATTGGTAGTAAATATCCACCCAGAAACACTACCCGAATTGGGTAGTGAGGCAATGAACTTTCGAGTTCGAACTGCTAATCAATGTATGTATGTATAGCTTCCTTAATCTTCAATAAAGTGTATCAATATTATAGATCATTCGATTTGCCTCGAATCAAGGAATCTTTTCCATTTTTGCGTCAATTGTAAATTATGTTAATGAAAAAAGTTTTACTATAAAAAACCGTGTTTTCAAATATTATGCATTACCATAGCTTCCTTACTCTTCAATAAAATGTATCAATGTTATAGGTCAATCGATTCGTCTTGAATCAACACAACTTCTCTATTCTCGCATCAACTTTAAATTATGAGAATGAGAAAATGTTTAGTATAAAAATCGATTTCAAAAATACATAAATTACCATAACTTCCCTACTCTTTAATAAAATGTATTAATATTGTAGGTCAATCACTTCGACTCGAACCAAGGAATCTTTTATATTTTTGCATCAACTTTCAATTATATTGAAGAAAAAAGTTTTACTATAAAAAACCGTTTTTTCAAATATTATGCATTACCATAGCTTCCTTACTCTTCAATAAAATTTATCAATGTTATAGGTCAATCGATTTATCTTGAATCAACACAACTTTTCTATTCTCGCATCAACTTTAAATTACGAGAATGAGAAAATGTTTAGTATAAAAATCGATTTCAAAAATATATAAATTACCATAACTTTCCTACTCTTTAATAAAATGTATTAATATTGTAGGTCGATCGATTCGTCTCGAACCAAGGAATCTTTTATATTCTTGCATCAACTTTGAATTATATTGTTGAAAAAAGTTTTACTATAAAAAACCTATTTTCAAAATATCTAAATTACCATAACTTCCCTACTCTTTGATAAAATGTATTAATATTGTGGGTCAATCGATTCGTCTCAAACCAAGGAATCTTTTATATTCTTGCATCAACTTTCAATTATATTGAAGAAAAAAGTTTTACTATAAACCCCGTATTTTCAAATGTTATGCATTACCATAGCTTCCTTGCTCTTCAATAAAATGTATTAATATTATAGGTCAATCGATTCGTCTCGAATCAACACATCTTTTCTGTTCTTGCATCAACTTTGAATTATGTTAATGAAAAAACTTTTACTATAAAAAAACGATTTTCAAAATATATAAATTACCATAACTTCCCTACTCTTTAATAAAATGTGTTGATATTGTAGGTCAATCGATTCGTCTCGAACCAAGGAATCTTTTATATTCTTGCATCAACTTTGAATTATATTGAAGAAAAAAGTTTTACTATAAGAAACCGTATTTTCAAATATTATGCATTACCATAGCTTCCTTACTCTTCAATAAAGTGTATTATTATTATGGGTCAATCGATTTGTCTCGAATCAACACATATTTTCTGTTCTTGCATCAACTTTGAAATATGTTAACGAAAAAAGTTTTACTATAAAAAACCGATTTTCAAAATATATAAATTACCATAACTTCCCTACGCTTGAATAAAATATATTAATATCATAGGTCAATCGATTCTTCTTGAACCGAGGAATCTTTGACATTCTTCCATCAACTTTGAATTATGTGAATCAAAAAAGTTTTACTATAAAAACCCGATTTTCAATATATTATTGAGTGCTAAGAAAAATGCAACAAATATTTTTAGAAATCCCCTGGTCAGTTTCAATATATTAGTGGGAAAAATAAGCCCTCCAAATTTTATCCATTTATCTGCAACCGTTTTCAAGTTATCGTGTTTACAAAAAAGTGTGACATCCACACACACACATATCCACACACACATCCGCACACATACCAACACACATCCGGACAATTGCTTCGAACATTGTATTACACATTTTTAAATTGAGGAAGGTTCAATTAAATAAATTTAAAATTTTTGGAAAATGTTACCATTACAAAGCTTCCTCTATGAGGAGGCAAAAAGTGAGTCTTCGAGATTCTTGGTGCAGACAAAGTGTTCTACTTGTGAATTTATAGAAAATCAAAAAGGATTTTATGAAGATTATGTTTATAATTTATTTGATTTCAGGCTAGGGCTCACGGGTTACGGGAGGGGGGGGGGTATATGCATAATTTCAGTACAAACATGCGACATACTTTCAGAAAGGAGAGTCCTTAATTCAATGTCACCTCAACCTTACCAATAAGGACTACCTTTTCAGTATAAATATCGTCTTGATTTCAGGTCTTCACTAACTGAATTTCAGGTCTTTACTACCTTAATTTTAGGTATTTACTGCCTGAATTGCAGTGCTTTTGTTTGCTTCCTTTAATGATTAAAACAAATTCTTAATTTCAGGGTTCATGTGCTTCTTTTTGTTACACCTTAAAATAATTCCAATTTTCGACTTAAAATAAGTGTTTGTTTTTTCTGTGTCGTCTTTTTTGGTTAAATATTCAACTATTTTGTTGAAAATCGAATATATTTCGACTTGAAATCTTAGGAATTTAAAGTGTTTCGTCTTGAATTCAATACGGTATCTATATTCGTTTTAATCAAAAGAATGTATTCCCTATTATACTTCTATGTTCGTCAAAAATCCTCCCATTTCCCTTGTTTTGAGAGCCTTTTGCTCATCTGGACTCACTAGAAACGCGAAAAAACACTGATAAAACGTGAAATCCCTATTTAACCAATATCTACGTTACTTTCGGTAGGCACGGGGGGAGGGGGAGGGGTACAAAAAACTACAGTCATCAACAAGGGGGGACGGGGCGTGGGTCAAAGATAGTTCAAAATTGGTAACGTAGTTTATGGAAAGCCCCTTACCCGAACTTGATTCCATATTGCATGGATCAGTCGAAATAGGCTCTGAAAAAAGCAATATAAAAGTAGAGAATTTCTTTTTTTCCGCGTGAAAGCAATTTGAGAGTTGTAGTTTGGAAGGACTTTGACGTCGGCGATCACCCTAAGTGTGATTCACGTTGGGGTCGTGGAGACCCCACGTCACCTCGTAAGTTCTAATGTCTTTTAGATCAATAAAGGGAGCACTACGGGCTCTTCCCCGTTTTGATCCGCTAATGTTTCTGAGATAGATAGATAGATAGAATGCATGGCAGTATTGCAATGTGATGAAGCGTTGAGAGCAGATCGAAAGAGACGGGTTGTTCCAAGGGCGGGAGAGAGAGAGGTGCTGCGAATTAAACTAGAGCAAGAGAGATGCTGTGTCGCTAGGCAACCCCCGTGGAGCCAGCCGGGAGAGTAGAGCTGGTGCACTCTCGGCTCGGACTATAGTGACTATACTATCGGCCCAAGCCCAACCAACTCATATTATTGCCTTTCCAATTCCGGGGGCCCTAGAGCACCCCAGACACGCGATACTGGGATACTGGCCGTCGCGACGCACCGGCCAGATTCGAAAACGTCCAATAATCGCCCGGGGAGCCCACCCTGCCCTGCTTCACTCATATTTTTACTCATGTTCTGCGAGGGTGGCATGGCTATCACGCGAGAAAACAGGGGATTTCGGGCCAAAGAACCCTGCATCACGGGTGATTCGAACAACATTTTCGTATCCATTTTTGGTGTCAGTAATTTCTAACAATTTTCAAAAATAAGAAAAATTTCAGAATTTACTCTCGGATCAGTGATGATCCGCTGGAAAGGGAGCGTCCACATATTACGTGAAACTCTAAAGGGGGTAGGGGTCTGCCCTAACGTCACAAAGTGCCACATAGAACGGGGGTCGCAAAGGTTTTGTAATACGTGACACTTCTTTGATCAAAGAATAAAGTTTAAATCCATTTCGGTACATTAAACATCAATATTATCGACAACACAAAAGTTTAGTTGTTGCATTTTTAAGCAAATAGTCGAATTTTCATGTGAGAAGGGCGAATTTTGTAGAAGAAAGTTGAATTTTCGAAAAAGAACCCCATTTTCAGCCAAGGGAGATGAATTTTTAACTAAGAAAGATTACTTTTCTACCATGAAAGATGAATTTTCAATCCAGAAGGACGAATTTTCAACAAAACTGTTGAATTTTCGACCAACATTCATTCTCAACAAAAAGTGGAATCGTTAAATTTTCAGTTCAAAAGAATAATTTTCAAGAAAAAAAAACGAATTTTCAACTAGTTGAATTCAACTAGAAAAGACAAATTTTCAACAAATAATTGAATCCTCAAACAAAATGATGAATTTACAAAAAACAAGATTAAATTTCCACCCAAATAGAAGAAACAAATAGTTCGATTTTCTATCAAATTGTTGAATTTTTAAGCCAAAAAGACGAATTTCAACAAACAAGAATAATTTTCTACTCAAATAGACGAATTTTTAACAAAATTCTAAAGATCTCAAGCTAAAAAGTTGAATGTTTTAGAAAACAGTTGACTTTGAAACCAGAAAAAAAGAATTTTCAACAAAAAGTTATATTACAATAAAAAAAGATGAATTTTCAGCGATATACCTAGTTGATTTTTCAACTAAAAAAGATTAATTTTCAATAAAAAGTGGAATCGTTAAATTTTCAGTTCAAAAGAATAATTTTCAAGCAAAAAACGAATTTTTAACTAGTTCAATTCAACTAGAAAAGACACATTTTTAACAAATAATTGAACCCTCAAACAAAATGATGAATTTACAACAAACAAAATTAATTTTCTACGCATATAGATGGAACAAATAGTTCAATTTTCTATCAAATTGTTGAATTTTTAAGCCAAAAAGACGAATTTTCTACACAACAGTTTACTTTTCAACCCGAAAATATATGAATTTTTAACAAGAAAGTTAATTTACTACCAAACAGTAAAATTGTTAACTAAAAGCATGCATCTCAAACCAAAAAACATGAATTCTCAACGAAGAATGTAATAGAACGTTAATATTTCAATAGAAAAATATTTCTATTTTAAAACGAAAACCGTTGAATTCAATCAAAAGAGAGTTTCATTTTTAACCCAAAAGGATGAATTAGAAAAATAATTTTCTACCAATAAGGACGAATTTGTAACAAAATACATCAATTTTCAACCAGAGAAATATCAATTTCAACTTTAAGTATAAATTTGGAATTTAAAATATAAATTGTCAACGAAAAATGAAAGAGTTACATTTTCAGTGAAGAAAATTAATTCTCAACCAACAAAAAACTAATTTTTAGCAAAATAGTTAAATTTTCAACCATAAACCGTAAAACGGATTTCTAACAAAATAGTTAAATTTTCAACCGAAGAGCATATCTTTAATAAAAAAATGACTTTTTAACTAAGTAGTTCAACTTTCAACCAAGTAATTGAATTCTTGACCAAAAAAGATGACTTTTGAACAAAATAGTTGCATTTTCAACAAAATAATTCAATTTTCGACCAAATAAAATTTTTAACCAAGAGAGATGAATTACGAAAGAAAAATATAACGGTACACTTTTCTACAAAAAAAAAAACTTTCAATAAATAATAGTTACATTTTCTTGATGGGTTCTACTAATTTAGTTCAAATTTAAGTAAAAAATTGAGAAAGAGGAAAATTTTCTTGAAAACAGGGAAATTCAATAGGAAACAGATTTTTTCCAAGGTTCTCAGTATTTTTCTACGCTCCGCTCTCGTCACTTTATGGGGCGAATACGAAACCTAAGGGTAGTTAGCTTGAATAGTTTTTCATGGGTATTTATAAAATAATTTTTTTGTCCAAATTCACTCTAAGGAATTAAAGTTTAACCTAACCACTGAAAATTTTACTATTGTTCGATTTTGTTTCATAACTTACAAACCATAAGAGGTAGAAGAAAAGTTTAAAATAAAAGTGAATTCTTTTAATTAGGTCTATCAAGAAGTAAAAGATTCGTCAGTTGTTTAAACAATTAGAAAAAAGTTATCAACAAAAAATTAATATTTAGTTTTAATTCGTACTTTCGCGTAAAATTTACATACAAATACATGCTCTACATATCACCAAAGTTTTGTAATTTTTGGAATTGTTGGAATTTCCGGGTTGGGGATCATCCCTCGTGAGAAATAAGCGAATAACGACTGGAACCACAGTGGCTTTTCGCTGATTCCCTGTTGGTTTCAACTGATTGGAATTATTTCTATTTGTGGAATTCCATTTTATCCAGGAATAGAGAATAGAAATTTAGAAATCAATACCAATTCATTCTATGATGTATTAATGAAACGTATCGTATATCCGATATATTTGAAGGAAAGCTTGTACATCCCGATTTATTTCATAAAATGGAATGAAGTTTATCTTGTTCTATTATATTTTATTCATTGTTATCCTATTTAAGTCCTCTTCCTTGATAAATTCATTGGAATACTTTTTCATCTCTGAGAATTTACCTAATTCCAAGATCAAACAAAACAGTAATTAATTGCACATATGTAATTGAATAGAATAGGATTGCCTAGAATATTCAGTGAGTAAACTTGATAGAAATGAATAGAATTGTTATTGGACAAAACTTGAACTAGGATTTAGAAGATTAGTATTTTCAGTACTTCTAAAATTCAATCCTTTGTGCTGAATTCGTTTAAAAACAATTATTAATGACTGAAATATGTATTTATATTCAATTTCTTTCAATAAAATTCAGATTCCCTTACGATGTAGAGATCGTTACCACAAAGTTTTCAAATTTGGGCTATATGACTTATTTTTAATGTGAGTTTAAAAAACCAACTAAAGTATTTTTTTCTATATTTCACACCCAAAATGAAACAAAAATACCAATTTCAGAGATCAATAATGATATTTGTTTTATATATCAATTTAAAAACGAAAATGATGTTTATCTGCGTTTTCTGTTAATACAAGCTGATTTGTGTAAATTTGAAACTGTATTGTTATCTAAAAACGCATTGAAAGATTTGTAGAACCCTTACGAAAGTGTAATAACGTACTCAAATAAATTAAAATAAATAATAATTAAGATTCTTGTGCTTTTTTTAAGATTTAAATAGCAATAAAATTAACGATGTTTTTTTTTTAATTTTTGAAAGTGATGTTTGTCAAGTTCTACTCTAAAATATGAGTGTTACCGATTTGAAACAAAATTTTGAGGACAGACTTTTAAGCATGATTAAGTTTTCCTACCGAGCATGTCACGCCTACCCCGAAAGGGAAATGGCTTAATGGTATAATAATAAAAAAAAAACATATTTAGAACAAAAATATTTATCTCTATTCACAGTTTTTAGATTTTTCAACATAATACAAATGATTCGTATAAGAATAAATCATTCACAAAATTATTTGCCATTAATTTCTCAATTTTTATTTGTAAATTTGGATTTGAGGGCATGTCACCGAGTGGAAATTTCAGTACTTTATCCTAGTATCCTGAACTGGGGCTAAGCGGCGCATATGTAGGGTAAAGCGGTGTACCCTTAATTATGTATTTAAAACGCGATACTGCTTCTTATAGGTTTCAAAATTAAAGTTTCACAATTAGTAGCTGCTAGCCTCTATAATTTGTACCTACAAGAAGAAAATATCGTATTTAGAAATGCAGAATCAAGGGTGCGCCGCTTTCCCCCCACATGAGTCGCTTAGCCCCAGTTTACGGTATTATTTTAAAAAAGCTATTAAATTTGGTAACAACCTGTAAGATCCAATTTGACATATGTGAAAATTGAAATTTCTGTCACTTTCGAATGCTCAAAACTCTTTTTTATCATTGTTTTGGCAGCTGAAAAATTGTAAAGCTTTTCATTGTGCTGGATGCTGTTTAATTACGTTATAGTTTGAATGCATTAAAAATTGACTATACTTTATTCTAATTGAAATTTCTTATAATTTAGGTGCTTTTAAAATAAAATGTTCATTAATTTACTTTTCCAAAGAGCATAGGATTGCATTTAAATTAGAATTATTACATTATCTGTCATTTGGATACTTCAAGGATATCGATATTGAATATTTTCATATGGATAACTGAATTTGAAAATAGATATTGCTTTATCCATTGAAACATAAAAAAATGAATTCGTTTAATTTTGGCCCGAAGATAAGTAAAAGTTGTAAATGTTGAATAATATTATTTAAATTCTACTTTATAATTTAAATTAGCTATGAATAAAAAATATTTAGCTATGAATAACAAATATAACTTAAAATAGGGTAAGAGCACCAATTCTTGACACCTTAGCCCTATTATTGGCATGTCAAAAACAGAAGTGAATTTATTTTATTTTGGATACACACTTCATTGCACTGAAAAATTAACATATGCATAATATGTAAAAATGATAGTAGAATCAAATTGGGGGGGGGGGCAAGAATTGGTGCTCTTACCCTAATCTTGATCAAAAAAATCACTAATCCACGAAATTCTTTTAATTAAAATCGATTATTTGATCTACTTTCTCGCTCTATGGGGCCGTGCATAAATTTCGTAAATTATTATGGGGGGGGGGGGGGGTCAACGTTTTTTCTATGCATTCTTACATGAAGAGAGGGGTTGCGATGTCAAAACTTCCTTACGTAAGATTTTTTCAAAATTTTTTCAAGCTGTTTGTCATCCACAAGTTACCGTGAGATTTGCTCTGACCACCAGAAAATCTGAATAGGATTTTATAAACTTGGGTAACGAACATACATATAAAATATAAATTTTGTTGATTAAATAAACCTGGAACTTTCAAGACATTAGTTTTAGAAAATCAAGTATATATTAACAATAAATATTTAGTTTTACAAACGCACAATTTCATAATTTCTTCAGGGTTTAAAATGTTGCGTAGTTCGGCACACTTTATGAAGTCCAAATTAAAAAGTAGTCCGAGATCAAAAAGTGTACAATGGAAAATTAATTTATTTTTTAAGACAAATTTGCTGTTTTTAACCCTAATATTTTTGAAGTATTGTAGTGAACTTCAATGTTTATTTAAACTATTATATTTTAGTCCATAAATTACAAAAATTCCTGTTTATATATCGCAGGCTTTACAGTCTTTCCCCTTTTTCTCGTTTTTCCACTTCATTGCCAACTGAATTAATAGAAACCAATAAGAAAATCCAACTATTTTTGGTTGAAATATGTTTTTCATTCTCAAAAGAAAAGTCTATTTTTCTGTTGAAAATTCCACTACATTGTTGAAAGTTTGTGTTTCTGGTTCAAAAATTCATCTCTTTCTGTTAAAATGTAGTCTTTTTTGGTTAAAGAAGCAACTGTGGTTGAAAATTAATCTTTTTCGGTTAAAAATGATCTTTTTGACTGAAAATTTAATTAATTTGTAGAAAACTTGTACTTTCGACTTGAAAATTCATCAATTTGGTAAAAAGTTGAACTACTTTGTTAAAAATTCATTTTCTTTTAAATTGAAGATTCATTATTCTAGTTCAAAATTTATTTCTATGGTGGAAAATGAATTTTTTAACATTAAATTAAACTATTCGATGTTTGGTTGAAAATGTATTTGTTTCAGTTGGTAATTTTAATATTTGGTCGAAAATTTATGCATTTTGTTGAAAATTTGTTTATTTTTTTTGCAGAAAATCAATTTTTTAAGTTAATAATGCTATTATTTCGTTGGAAATTATTCTCTTTTATTTGAGGATTCAAGTATTTTGTTGAAATTTCGTCATTTTTGTCAAATTTAACTTCTTTTTTAAAAGTTAAAGTACTTTCCCAAAAATCTATTTGGTTGAAAATTCACTTTTTTGTCGAAAGCTGGTCTCTTTGGCTTAAAATTTCAACATTGTGGATGATTTTGTTTTTTCTTTATTTACTGAAAAATCTTTATTGGTTCAAAGTTAAACTCTAGTTGAAAATTCACCTTCTTGATTGAAAATTTATCTCTTTTGGTAGTAATTTCATCTTTTTTGGTTAAAAATACAACTATATGGTTGAAAATGAATATTTTTTGGTTGAGGATTCAACTATTTTCTTGAAAATTCATCTTTTTGGGTTCAATTTAACTATTATTTATTTTAAATTACCTCTTCTTGGTTAAAATAAAATTTATTCTATTTTTTCTTGAGAATTAATCTTTCTTAGTTATTTTTGGAGGACCTTTAAATAAATTCCTGAAAAAAATTCAGCCGAAAAAAATTATATAAGATTTTGGGGGAAGGATCGAAACGTATCTGGACCATAATAAAGGGGGGTATGTGGTTCAAAAATTGAAAAAACGAAATTTATGCATGGCCTCTATGAAAGATTCTATTTAAATAGTACGGTCCAGATTAAAAGTTATTTAATTAATAAAGACCAAATGCTGAATAAAAAATGAAACTTAAAATAATCTCGATTCAAAAATTACTCATCCATGAAATTTAAAATATTGAAAGCGATTATTTGCTCTACTTTCTCGCCCTAAATAGACGTTTGGTTTAAGTAGACTCCTAACGGTTTCTACCCCAGCGTTAGACATTTTCTGAATGATATTTTTGCATAGATGTTTTACTTCTCTATTGTAAACTCAAAATGATATGATTTCAGAACAGCGGGGAGTAGGGAATTTTCGTTTGTAGGATGATCATCGAGGCTCCCGGCGACGAACTGTCTGCTGCTTCCTGGCGGACATCGACCCCCAGGGATGACGGCGATTGGAAGAAAAGGGGGTTGAAAAAGGGGGAACGTGAAATTTCGGATCAGCTGTACAGTATCCAACCCCGCAGACTAGCAACGAACTGTCGATAATTTGAAAGGGGCCGATGTTTTATACCGTCATAATTTATCCCAAAGATAAATTATTATATATTTTTAGGCTAAGAAATGATCTATAATCGATAACTTAATGCGGAGGATTTATTCTTACTGGTTCATTTCAGAAAAAAAAATTCATCCCGTCATAAATTTTAGATGATATGTAGTTCTTCGGTAATAAATACAAGTTGCCGATTTTATTCCATAATATTTACTGCGATCATAATTCTAATATATTATTATTCTATTGGGTAAACATCTATCCTCAGAAAACCAGGGTTATTACAGAAGTCGGATTTCGAAATTCCAGGACATTTCCAGATCTTCTAGGTCAACTTATGAAAAATTTTCAGAACTTTCAGTATTTTAAATGTAAGCTTAAATCAACTTCAAAGCATTGTATTGTTTGCAATATAATTTGTAGAAATATTCTTGTACACTACACACTATTTTGCATCGATAGTGAGAAACACCGATCTATTTTCCGTTTTTGACCAGTTTTTGATTCTCAACTTCCACTCTCTGTATGCTATATTATACAAAACCGTCGAGCAGCAATTAAACTTGTATCTTTTGTTAAAGCATGGGAAATAAGAGACAAAAGACTGCGGTCGCCACTCGATCGAACGATTTTCATCTTTGAAAGTGAATAGAAAAAATTAAAACTTCGCTCAAAATAAGTCTGAAATCTCCTCTTTGAAATGAGACCAAAAACATAATAAAATATTTATTGGTTCTCGAATTATCATAAAAAACGTGAAAGCGTCACGAAGATCATCGAGTGGCAGTCGAGCTTCTATCTTTTGTTAACGCATGGGAAATAAGAGATAAAATACTGAGGTCACCAATCGAACGCCGATTTTCAACTTTAGAAGTGAATGGATAAAATAATACGTCACGAAATTAATGTCTGAAATCTTCTCTTTAAAATGAGACCAAGAACATAATAAAATATTCACTGGTTCTCGAATTATCATAACAAATTTGAAAGCGTAACCAAGAGCGTCAAGCGGCAGTCGAGCTTCTATTTTTTGATACGCATGGGAAATAAGAGACAAAAGACTGCGGACGCCATTCAATCGACCAATTTTCATATTTGAAAGTGAATGCAAAAAAATCAAAACTTGGCTACATTAAAGCCTGAAATCTCCACTTTAAAATGAGACCAAGATCATAATAAAACATTTACTGGTTCTCGAATTTTCATAAAAAATGTGAAAGCGTGACAAAGAGCGTCAAGCGGTAGTCGAGCTTCTATTTTTTGATACGCATGGGAAATAAGAGACAAAAGACTGCGGTCGTCATTCAATGGACCAATTTCATATTTGGACGTGAATGCAAAAGAGTCGAAACTTCGCTACATTAAAGTCTAAAATCTCCGCTTTAAAATGAGACCAAGAACATCATAAAACATTTACTGGTTCTCGAATTTTCATAAAAAACGTGAAAGCGTGACAAAGAGCGTCAAGCGGCAGTCGAGATTCTATTTTTTGATACGCATGGGAAATAAGAGACAAAAGACTGCGGTCGCCATTCAATGGACCAATTTCATATTTGGACGTGAATGCAAAAAAATCAAAACTTGGCTACATTAAAGTCTGAAATCTCCACTTTAAAATGAGACCAAGAACATAATAAAACATTTACTGGTTCTCGAATTTTCATAAAAAATGTGAAAGCGTGACAAAGAGCGTCAAGCGGCAGTCGAGCTTCTATTTTTTCATACGCATGGGAAATAAGAGACAAAAGACTGCGGTCG
The DNA here is from genome assembly GCA_932195095.1 of Andricus curvator. Classification (NCBI taxonomy): domain Eukaryota; kingdom Metazoa; phylum Arthropoda; class Insecta; order Hymenoptera; family Cynipidae; genus Andricus; species Andricus curvator. The sequence goes on along the minus strand of CAKNYM010051415.1, from coordinate 314,510 downwards.
CCATTCAATCGAACAATTTTCATCTTTAGTAGTGAATAGGAAACATTAAAACTCTGCTTAATTAAAGGCTGAAATATCCTGTATGAATGAGACCAAG
>CAKNYM010051415.1:269209-314403 GCA_932195095.1 Andricus curvator | reverse complement strand
CAAAAATGTGAAAGCGTGATAAAGAGCGTCAAGCGGCAGTCGAGCTTATATTTTTTGATACGCATGGGAAATAAGAGACAAAAGACTGCGGTCGCCATTCAATCGACCAATTTTCATATTTGAAAGTGAATGGAAAAAAATCAAAACTTGGCTACATTAAAGGCTGAAATCTCCTATATGAATGAGACCAAGAACATAATAAAGTATTGACTGGTTTCCAAATTTTTATAAAAATATGTGAAAGCGCGACAAAGAGCGTCAAGCGGCAGTCAAGCTTCTATTTTTTGATACGCATGGGAAATAAGAGACAAAAGACTGTGGTCGCCATTCAATCGACCAATTTTCATATTTGAAAGTGAATGGAAAAAAATCAAAACTTGGCTACATTAAAGTCTGAAATCTCCATTTTAAAATGAGACCAAGAACATAATAAAACATTTACTGGTTCTCGAATTTTCATAAAAAATGTGAAAGCGTGACAAAGAGCGTCAAGCGGCAGTCGAGCTTCTATTTTTTGATACGCATGGGAAATAAGAGACAAAAGACTGCGGTTGCCATTCAATCGACTAATTATCATATTTGGAAGCGAATGCAAAAAAATATCGAAACTTCACCAAATTTCTTCTTTCTCTCATTCTCATAAAAAATGTGTAAAGCGTGACCAAGAGCGTCAGACGGTGTCGTTGCTTCTATCTTTTATTACGCATGGGAAGTAAAAGACAAAATACTGCGGTCACCACTTGAATGGCTGATTTTTGTTTTGGACACGCTTCCACATTTTTTATGATAATTCGAGAACCTGTAAAGATTTTATTATGTTCTGCATCTTATTTTAAAGAGGAAATTTCAGACTTTAATTCAACAAAGTTTCAATATTTACTAATTTGTTTCAGTCACCCAGTTCTAGCTATTTCATTAGTGGAATCTTACTGATTTAAATTTAGATAGTGCCCATAACATATTTCTCCTCTTTGGATATTTAAAAATTATTCTTAGCAATTTATTATGATATAGCATAATAACTGCTGTTATATCCCCTATTCTAATTCTATGTAAATTTTTCTTCACTCGAAAGCATAGCATTGTTTCGAATCACGAGATTGTAAATTGATGCACAGCTCGTTCCTTGCATAAGTTGGTAAAAAAGCCCTTTTAAAATATATTTGGTAATTTTTAAATTTTAATTTAAGATATTACTATATAATATTATGATATTATGTGTGATATTTATATATCAAGTATCGTCCTGGAGTGTGACGACACCTAAAATACTATAAGCGATTAAAAACATGCTTTCACTTCTCGCAGGATATCTCCGGAAAAAAATAAGATAGAATAATTTCTAAAGAAGATTTGTAAAGTTTATTGAATTTCGAGTTCAATCAGCCCGATTTCAAGTATTTTTTTATGAATATTCACGGGTTCTCGAATTATCATAAAAAATGTAGAGGTGTTCGCTAGACAAAAACCGTTCGGTCAAGCGGCGACTGCAGTCTTTTGTTTCTACTCTCTATTCTCTAAAAAATATAAAAATTTAAGAATCAATTAATTAGCCAAATTTTTTAATATCAGGCTTCAAATTTTTTTAAACCATAATAAATAATTTCGAATTGAAAGTGTTTGAAATTCAAAAGATTATACGATTTTGAATTAAAAAAAGTTCCAAATCAAACAATTTTATATCAGGTCAAATTAAAAAAAAGCAGTTTTTCGAATATTATGAAAAGGAATTGAAATGCTATCGTTTTCAAATAGAACTATTGAAAAATGAATATTTTGGATTTGAAAGGGCTTTAAATTTAAAAATTTAAAATAAGAAGATCTCGAAATTGAAAATTTTCAGACTACATTTTTTAAAAATTGCAAAATTTCTTTAGACAGGAGTTGAAATTGTATCATTTCGAAAATAGTCAAATTTCAATATATTCAACATGGAACCATTTTAGATTGGAATTTTTAAAATTAGAGTATATAAAATCCAAAGAAATTGTAATCTTATCATTTCAATTAAAAGCGTTCAAAATTCAATAATTTAATATTTAAAACTTGTAAATATAAATAATTTTAAATTTGAAGCAATTAAAATTTGACAATTTTGAATTGAAAACTAAATTGAATGTTTCGAAGTCAATGTTTCTGCAACTATAGAATTTTAAATTCTTATTAAATGAAAAAATTTCAATTTAACATTAAAATTTATTAGACAAATTTTTATAAGATCAAAAAATAAGTTCACCGTTCAACATGGAAAAAATTTTAATTATACACCTTTAAAATGGAAAGATTGTTAAAAAAACGTTCATTATAAAAAGTCATTTTAAATAGGAAATAATTTAAATGAAAAAATGTCTACAAAGGAACGTTGAAAATTAAACGAAACTGAAATTCATTTAAAACTGAGGAAATATAGTTACCAAGAATTGCGAGATTAGAACTATTTATACAAAAACCCTTTAATATTCCAATTATTTTGAATAAATGTACATCGTGATACAAATTAACATTTTTTAAATTCAACCATTTCAAATTCAATAACTTTGCCCATTCTTTTTTATAAATTATTCTATATATATATTATTATTTATTTTATAAATTATAAATTATTATCCTCTTTTTCTCTCCAAGATATCCTGCGAGAAGTGAGTGCATGTTTTCAATCGCTAGTTTTTTAGATGTTCTCATTCTCCTGGACAGTACTGCACAGGGTACTAAAAAAAAGCAATATATTTAATTTAAGATAATACTAAGATAGGTGAGTTTATGGGGCCGAATATTTTATACAAAATATTTTTATTTTCTAATAAGACACACTGTCTAATAAAATTTAAGAAAAAGCTTCCCTTCTTTGATGAAAATACCATAAAACCTCACTGCTCCGTGGTCCAAAAAGCCATGGAAATAAAACCACCCTATTCCCTAGCACTTGACGAAATCTTTTCTTTCTTTCTTTTCTAAATATACCCTAAAACCCACGAACCGATACACACTCAATCTCTCTGAATGACCCTTCTCGTTCCACCCAATCTAAACCACCCGGCCCATTCCCTTAAAAAAGCCCTCTCACCCGCATCCCGAACCGAATTAGCCATTCCCGTTTCTCTTGAATACTCTGCTTTTCCTTCATGTCCTCTGGCGACAATGCAATTCTGCCCGGTACTCGCACAGCAAGTCGAGTCAGGAGCTCAAGCGCAGCCCCAGCCTTTTTTCATCCACCTCCTTTTTCTACCCCCAACTACCCCCATCATTTCTTGCTTACCCCGAGATCCCGCTGGTTTCACCTGCGGAAGGTGTATAGCGGACACTACCCCCAACTTCCTCATCCTCCACCACAAGGTTACTCACTTTCCCCGTGCGTACAACCGAGTAAACTTGTGTGCATGTGTGTGTATGAGTTAAAATGTGTGTGGGGACTGGGGTACATACATGTGACTTCCGCACACAAGGAGGGCCAACCCCCGATTGGGGACGTTATCCCCCGCGTAGAGTCGTCGCACGGACACCAGGACCGCTGTCGGCTATGTAGCGCGAAAACCACGAGGGGTGCAAATCGATGGAGCAGTGACGTCACGGGGTGCGGGAAGCTGCGTCTCCATGGTGACCGCCAACGGACCCGGCCGCTCTGTGTGCCGGGAGGGGCTCGGGATGAAATTTTATTAAATTTCACTTCCGCTTTTTTCAACCCCCCAACCACCACCCGCACTACTCGGTGCTGCTGGTGCTTTCCTTTCATCCCCGGCCGCAGCCTTTTTCGCGGGAAATTGCGTGTCAGAGTATGAACCGCAAAAGAAGCCGATCAGATCGCCAAGCCGGTGCCCTAGCGGGTTTTCAAACTCCCTGTGGCGATTAGGCCAAGAATGCATCGCGAATTATTTTTTTCTTTCTGGGGACTTCGAACACTCGTCGAGGTGAAGAGAAAAACGACGTTTAATCTTTTCATCTCCTCGACCTCACTTCAAGTAGAGGGAAAAGGAAAATCTTCCTTTTTATTTTCAAAGGCTTTTTTCTTTTGTTCTTATGAGATTACCCTGTACCCTTATTTTTTATGGGTATCATTTTTCTCAGATATTAGTAGGGGAGCGTCCATCAATTACGAAAGACTTTTTTAGTGGGGGGGTCCATACAATTTTACGAATTCTTACTGGGGGGGGGGGGGGTTGAAATTACTCTTTATACTATTATACATATTATATCATTATTTGTTTTATTTATTTTTCAATATGTAGTATTTCATATTACATGCGTTAATTAATTATGGATTCGATGAGTTAACCATTCTTAAAATCTGGTGTGCACCTGTAATGAAATCACGTGGAATATCTGTAAATCTTTGCAATCCTGTAAAATTCCGTGAATTATTTTGAAAATTGGGTAAATCACTCCAATTTTTTTGAATCGTGTAAAAATTCCTTGAAATCCTTTGAATTCCATGGATATTGTACATAATATCTTATTGTAATCCCTTTAAAACGATTGAGTTCCCTGGAAATCTCTTGAAATCCTTAAAAAAATGAGTTAATTCCTGAAAGTTCATTGAGATACCATGAAATTATTTGAAATCCTTTGAATTCCATGGATATTGTACATAATATCTTATTGTAATCTCTTTACAACGATTGAGCTCCTGGGAAATCTCTTGAAATCCTTAAAAAAAATGAGTTAATTCCTCAAAATTCATTGAGATACCATGAAATTATTTGAAATCCTTTGAATTCCATGGATATTGTACATAATATCTTATTGTAATCCCTTTACAACGATTGAGCTCCCTGGAAATCTCTTGAAATCCTCAAAAAAATGTGGTAATTCCTTAAAATTCATTGACATACCGTGAAATTATTTGAAATCCTTGAAATCGCTTACAATATTTTAAATGATATAAAAAATCTCTTATAATCATTAAAATTTCGAAAAATGGCGTAAAATCCTTGAAATTGCGTGAAATATTTCGAAAAATTACGAGATCTCTTGAAAGCTTTGAAATCCGCTTAGTATACATTGAAATCTTTTAAATCCATGGGCATCTTTCTGAATGTCTTGAACTCCCTGAATCTTTTACAGGACATTGGCACTTCTCGAAATCCCTTAAAACTCTTCATAAAATTTGGAAATCCTTTGAAATCTCGTGAAATCATCGAAATTCCTTTAAATCTCTTATAATCCGTTAAAATTCCTTAAAATACTTCAAAATCTTATCAAATCTCTTCAAATCTTTGAAATGTCATTAAAAAAATTCGCTAACATCCTTCAAAATTCGTGAAAATACTTCGGTATCCCTGAAAATCCTTCGAAGTCCCATGACTTCGTTTTAATTATTTCGAAATCTCTTAAAATCCCTTAAAATCTCTTAAAATCGCTTTAAATCCTTCAATATCTCTTGAAATCCCATAAAACCTTTTGAAATCTGATAAAATTCCTTAAAGTCACTTAAAATCTTGCAAAATCCCTTTAAAAAATTGAGATTCTCTCTGAAATTGTACTGGGTAATTTCTTCAAACTCTCAAAATTTTGTTAAATAATTTGAAATCTGTGAAACCTCTCGTAATCCTTTTCGAATAGTTTGAAATACCCTAAATAGTATTTTGGGTTCTAATTGACCGATGTAACTTTTTGACGTCTGAAGTTACTTGTTTTAAGATTCATTTCAAAATGGAAATTTAAAAAAAACTTTTTTTTTTTAATGTTTGTTTCAATAATAAAAATAAAAAACGCGTTTCCCAAAAATGCCATTTTTTATTCTTTTTTATTTTTCGACAGAGGATGGTATAAGTGTGGTTTACAAGCCCTGAAATTATTTGAGTGCGTTTGACACTGGGTTCCGAGAAAAAAATTCAAACTACAGGTCTTTTATGGCGCGGCGCGGTTCAGTAGGGCAAATAAAAGTACCTGTGGACAAATTAATTTTCAAACCACAATTATTTTCATCATATTTGAAATTTTTTATAAATGAAAATTAATTAAATTCTTCATACATCTTTTACAATCGATTTTTTTAAAAAGGTTTCCAATACTTTTTTATTTCATAAACAAGATGACAACAACAAAAATTTTTGACTTGTGAAGAATACCGTTCGTTACAAAATATTTAGAATCATTAAAAAATATCTAGAATCAATGACACAATTATTTAAAAATGCTTTTCAGTGGAATTGTAGAAGTTTAAACATTAATTGGATTTGTTATAAACAAATAAGTGGATGAAAATAATTTCGTGAGGATTAGCAATGTTTGGTCATTTGATTTCAACTAAATTTGTACAATGTATAGATGAAAGGGGTTTGTGAGTTGGATTAATGAAAACTAATAAATAATTTGTTATGTAAGCAAATTTTATGAAAAATTATCCGTTTCCAGCTATTTGTGAGAAAATAAATACCATATATTTATGCAAACGACACTAAATTAACCTGTAATTATGGTGAATTAAGTTTTTAAACAAACTTATTTAACAAATTAGCTTTTTCGCTATGTTTCGAGATATAGAGTAAATTTTTTCAACATAATTAACTGCTAATAACTAAATTTCAACCGTTGTTAGAACTTATGGGTAATGACTAACAATCATTATTGTTATCAACAATTTTATAAATAAAGTTTTCTCGTTGCATTATCTTATCTTATAAACTAAAAAAAAAACATTATTCATCTTGGAATCAACTGCCAATGACTCCTTGCCATCACATTTGATCAATCGATAATAATGTAATTATATGTCATTATTTACCAAAAATTTTCTACCATTAACACTATATTAATTAATAAAGCAAGTAACGTTTGCACTCAAATAATAATCATCAATATTAAGGCAAATAATCGATACGAAGAATCTTGTGTGTTTCACGAGCTTCTCTAATAATAACAAATAATAATTTGTTCACTACATAAAAAATTATTTATTAACTTTCGTTAATCCAACTCACAAACCCTCTTGTCTAAACATTGCAAAAATTTAGTTGAAATTAAGTGACCAAACATTGCTAATCCTCACGAAATTATTATCATCCACTTATTTGTTTATAACAAATTCAATCAATGTTTTAACTTCTACAGTTCTACTGAAATACATTTATAAATTGTTGTGTCATTGATTCTAGATCTTTTTAAACGAATCTGAATATTTTATAACGAACGGTATTCTTCAAAAGTATTTTTTTTATAAATTTCATTTATAAACAAAAAACATGATAAAAATAATTGTGGTTTGATAATTAAATTATCCACAGACATTTATTTACTGACGTTCTAATTTTTTTCTCGAAAACCAGTGGCAAACCTACTCCGCTCTTAAAACAAGTAAATTCAGACATGGAAAAGGTAAATCGGTCGATTAGAACCCAAGATACGTCATTTAAAAAAAAAGTTGTCCAAAAATCCCATATCTCCGCCATTTTTTCGAATTTTCGAAAAATATTTGGTGAGATTTTTTTTCACCACTAAGCAATCGTATATCCTGAATCACAGCCAAATTCCATTCTGACACGAAAATTTCCGTGATCAGATAACGTGGACTCCACCATCAAAAGCTCAATTTGAGAACATGTTGTCATTTCTCTGAGACAAAATTTCAAAAATAATGAAAATTTCCACATTTTTTAAAATATCAATAACTTCGGGAATATTGAAAAAAGCTGTTTCTACGTTCACCGAAATTCGGTGAGCGTAGGACAAATATTTTCGATAAGCTTAGACACTTCGATAAAAAATGCATCTATAATTGGGTTACTTTTGAAGATCAATTTCCATCGTATCTTGATAACCTATCAAGAAGTAAAGTTAAAATCGGTTTCATATGTCGAATTGGGCACACGGAATTGCTTAAGGCTTCTCGTTCGATCACCGAAGTTAAGCAGCGCTTGACGTGTTTGTATTCGGATAGGAGCCGTCGTACTAGATGAAATGTAATGATATCAGCTTGTAGCTGTCTTTACTTTCGAACCAATAGTGATGCTAAATTTAATATAATGACAGGCATTAATATTACACAAGAATAAAATAATTAATTTTTTGGACAAACAACACAAGCTATGAAAAGAATTAGGAGACAAAAGTTGTTCACCCAAAAAGAGTTCCAAATTTGTCATCAACAATTTTTTGATAGAACACGTAGTTTTTGTTTTAATCGTAAAAAATAAGATTAAAAATAACAAAATTGAATGTTTGAAAAACCCACACAAGATACGAAAAAAAAGAAAAGACCAAAGTTGTTCAACCAAAAAAGATCTACAAATTTGTTATAAAAATACATTAAAAATAAAAAAAATTAACTTTCTGGAAAAACGACACAAGCTACAATAACATTGTAGTTAACAAAAGTTTTCGCCCAAATTATATCTATAAATTTTCTTAGAACCATTTTACGCTAGGATGCGTATTTTTAGTTCAAATCGTAAAAAATAACATTGAAAATAAACAAATTAAATGTATGGAAAAACGATACAAGTTGCAATAAAATGTTTAATAACAAAATTGTTTTCTTATATGATGCGCAATTTTTTAAATTATAAAAACAAGACAATAAAAATACGTCTGTTTCAATACCAATGCATAAATATTATGAACTGTAATAATATAAATTTATTGAAATGGCACATTTTTCAGGTTAGCTGAGAATGAAATTTAATGCAAAATAAGGAACAAATATTAAAGTAGTAGTAGTAGTATACCATTAAACCTTTCAGGGTACGCGGGACACTACCCGATTCGGGTAGTGTTTCTAGGTGGATAGTATCTTGTAGTAAATAACTACAAGTGTGGGCTCACCACACCCACGATGGGCCAACAGCACGCAGTATTCTCGAATGGTCACCCATCCAAGTACTAACCGCGCCCAACGCTGCTTAACTTCAGTTATCTGACGAGAACTGGTTTTTTCAGCGTGGTATGGCCGATGGTCATGAATCATGATAAATAAAATTTGTACTTCATTTTGCAATATCTGAATAAGCAATCCCAGGCCGAGGTGCAGAAATAAATGTAATATAATAGTGTTGAACGTAATGTAGCCGAAGAAGCTTTAACAAAAGAGAATTCACAATCACCAAATTACAGTTGTCGATGCTTCGACCTTCAATTTTAAAAAATTTGGGGAAAGTACAAAGACCGATCATAAATTTATTCTCACGATTTAAACAATATAGAAAATACGCTTCTTCCATATGAGTGGATATGAAACTTAACAAGATTAATTTTTCAAGCATAAGCTCAATTGTAAGAGCATGTTGCCATTTCTCTCAGACAACATTTCAAAAATGAAAATTCCTACATTTTTCAAAATATGAATAACTTTTGAAATGTTAAAAGAAGGCTGTTCCTATGTTCACCGAAATTTGGTGAGCGCAGCACAAAAATATTTTCAATAAGCTTAGACACTTCTATAAAAAATGTTCCTATAATTGGGCTACTTTTGAAGATCAATTTTCATTGTACTTCGATAGTTTTTTAGGAAGTAAAGGTTAAATTGGTTTCAGGTGTTTCTCATTCGATCACCGAAGTTAAGTAGCCCCAGACGTGATTGTATTCGGACAGGGGCCGTCGTATTAGATGAGGTGTAATTATATCAGCTTTTGTAAGCTGACTTTATTTTCGAACTAATACCGACATGGAAATTGAAAAACTTTAAATAGATTATGTTCATTTTTTCAAGAACAAAACGTTCCAAATGGAAATTACTTCTATTTTCTATTAACTACTGTAGAGTGTTGCAAAGCACACTCAAGTGAATTCAAATGAATTTATAATTTCGTGAAAAGCTGCTTGATCTTTACTTTATATTTTTCTGATTTTATTTCCTTGTTCGAGTTTTATTTCTATTTGCTAAGGTTCATCATTCCTTTTTCCTGGCATTCCATTGAAATTTTAATCTCAATCTCTTTGAATGTGACACTTCCTCTGTGGAAAAGTGAAGCTATTTTGTTAATTATAATAATCTTGAGGAAACATACTGCTCATGATACAAGCACAATTTCATTATATTATTATGCAGATTGAAATACACATGCTAATTTTATTTGAAAACATAGTATTGTTACATTCCTATCATATGAGAATTCACTATAATTGCGCCTAAAATTAAAAAATTGAAGTTTTTAATAAACAACGCCGAGTGTTACTAAATACTTTTACAATGAAATTTCAGTGAAAACCCCGTTTTCTTTTGGTATGTTCAGAACTGGCGTACATAATATACACGGAAAAAATTTATCCGTAAAAATTTCACGAACCAGTAGCTAGGTCTCGGATATGAGAAAAATTCTTCGGATATTTATGTATTTTCGTGAATAATCTGAGAACTTTGAGAAAGAATTGACGAACTCGATGTGAAAATTCTAAAACGGTTCATCACTTTTTTTTACGTAAATAATTACAAAAATATTACGAGCTTGCCCGACAAATCGGGGAACTGGAAAGTAGGTTTGCCTGTACGTGGCCCGCATACATGCTCGCCCAAATGCGCGGTGCTTGTGTGCGCTCGTATGTGTGCTTCGAGCTCGTCGGATGAGTGGCTAGAAGTTTTATTTTGTCTGGCCTCGATGGCTGCGCGTGTTTACGCACTCCTGGTTTATGTTTAGAAACTGATGAGTTAGCAGTCTTTGAGGGTTCGAATCTTCAGAGTTGCGAATTTATATATTAATATAAATTAAATCGTACAAATAAAATTTTTTCTCTTTATATTTCAGTCTGAAACTTTCAGGAACTGTTCGTAAGAAACTTCGAAATTTATCCATATATTTCTCATACAAATAAGGATGTAATGTTTCATTTTTTTATCTCGTATCCGAGACCTAGCGACAAGTTCGTGACTTTTTCATGGATACATTTTTTCCGTGTATGCAATATCAGGAAAAGTGGCTCCAGAGCCGGATTAACCCTGTCCGGGCCCCTAGGCAACAACCCTGTCCGGGCCCCTAGGCAATGCAATCACGTCCCTCCAGGTTGATGAAGGGATGTGAGTAACTTCCAGATGATCGACTCCAGGAATCCTGTACGGAAAAAGAGGTATTTTTCCTATGTTACCGTAGGGGGAATTATATTAGCATATGGATTTTGACTATGTCAACATAGGAATTTTTCCTATCTAATTAGAAAAAAATCGTTTGGAAACAACATATTTCACATTTTTGTCGGATTTAGACTATAGGCAGGTGAAATGAGCAAACAAACCACACAATAAATGTAGAATTCATTTATTAAGAATCATTCTTAATTATAATTTGATATTTTTCGAATGGTAAATGCTCACAATTTTTTGAAATTACAAAACGAAAATATTCTTCTGGTTTTCTGTTTCGAAATATTTGTTACTAAGAAAATTCGAAGTGTATTAAGAAAAATTTTAAGTTGCCATGGAAAACAAAATTTTTTTATTGCAATTAATGATGATTAATCATGATTATTGATCATTAATCGTCATTGATAATCATCGATTATTGTTTTTGGAATTTTTGTACATGGGAATAATTCCTATGTTAACATAGGATTTAACCTCATGTTGTCATAGGGATAATGCCTATGTTAACATTGGGATTTTCCCTATATGCCATAGGAATAATGCGTATGTTACATAGTAAAATATCCTATGTTGATATTAGAAAAATACCAATGCCAACATAGAAAAAGTACCCCTTTTTTCTTCATGTATTACTTCAATGTCCTTCATCAAAAATTCAAACTTCTGTTATATAATGTAGTTTATAGATAATTTCATTCCGAATTAACTTACGTGCAATGATAATTCACCTACACGCATAACACTGTGTTACAAAAAACAAAAATTTGGAGACACTTTTATGAAGACCTAGCACAAGTTGTAGATCTAGTAAAACTAAGAAAAATTGTATAGGAGAAATTTTCCATACACCCCCAAAATCTCATTTTTTGGCCAAAAAATCGTTTTTGGGAGTTTTATGAGAAAAATCACTCATAACTTCCCTAATTTTTATCCGATTCGCTATTATTATTATTCGCTATTATTAGCTACTACTTGTTACTAGATGGTTCTGTATGAATGGAGTATTTCTCCAATTGACATGCGTCGAAAAAAATACTGATATTGTTGTCGAGGAATTCCATACAAATTTTCAGAAAAACTTTTCATTCGATAAAACGTTTTTTTTTTCTTAGAGCGTGCACGGGCCCCTAGTCGATGCGGGGCCCCTAGGCAGTTGCCTACTCTGCCTAATGAATAATCCGGCCCTGAGTGGCTCTTATTATTCTAGCGGTAACGTGTTTGCGTTTTACTTGAGCCTGGTAGTCGATTATTCACTGTATCGGGTTCGAATCTCAATAAATAGGAACAGAAGATGCGATTCCAAAAAGTTTAATTGTCCTTTCACATATTAAATCCTGAAAAATTTAATAAACTTTTCTCATTTTGGCGATTTTCTAATGCTGGAAGAATGTTTAACAATTTTTTTGCAGATGTTGCAATTTACTAAAATCTGACGTATGGATTTTTAACAAAGGTTTTTTTTCCTTTTTTAACGGGGTTTCTTTCTTGACTTTGCATTTCCTTCCTTTCTCTTATTCTCCTTTCTTTTCTATAAGGGGTTGCACCAAATTGCGTAACTCCTTAGGGACACGTTGTAGACCTTTCTTACGTAAAGTTTTCCTTTTTTTTCTTATATTCCAGACAAAACGTTTTGAAATTGCTTCGCTATATTTCATCATTATTTGCTTCAGTAAATAAGAGTTTTATTTCTCTCTAGTAATAATTTGTACAATTTTAGTGTTCCTTTTCTACCCCTGATGTAACTTCGTTTTCTCATTTATTTCTCTTGATTTCGTTTCTTTCATCCAGTTTTTTTCTTTCGTCTAATTTCTTTTCCATTTCTATATACACAGAAAAAACAGAAATTATTTTTTGTTGCGCTTAATTTTTAAGTAGGTAAAGTTGAAGTTCTTCGCATCGAAACAAAAGAAGATATGAAGTTAACATGGTAACCATACCTATAGATCCTCTAGGGAGAGTTGAGATATGTAGGTGGGAATCGTTTCTGATTTGTTAGGGCCAACCGAAATAAGAAAGTCCTTTTTAGCGCGCGATTTTCAAAGAACAACCAATCGCAATGTCAGAACTATGAATTGAGGTTAGGTCGTTTTCACGACGTAGACTACGCGCACACGTTGTCAAACATATGTTCAAATTTTGTGACGACTTCCGTATTCCGATTGGCCCTAGTCGATTGGTGGGGGTTCAAAAATTGCATGTCAAATATAAGTTTTTTAAAGTTTATGGAACTATAATTCAAGAGCCGCGGATAAAACCTAGAAGTATTCAGAATTAATTATAAAAATAAGTTACGTCATTTTTAAAGTGAGACTGAAATAGAAATTTTGAACAATTATTGTGTAATAATTTATTAAAAAGTCTTTTAAAAAATCATAGAAATTAAATTGCAGATATTGAGTATTTGTGGAGCACTGCGTTACATGAACTGGAGAACGGAGTTCCGGAAAATTCACAGAACGTTTCATGCGCAAGTGCTACTGCGCATCTGCAGTTTGTCAGTTCAGACGCGCCAGGTGCGCCTGGTGGCGGTTTTTCCCACTTGAAATATATGTCTTATTCTTATTTTCATTATGTTAATGAATACCATATTTAAAAAATAAAATACTTCCTCAATAATTTAAGCCAAATTGAAATTTTCGTTGTACCGCTGCTAAAATTTTGTTTGGATTCATAAAACTCCTAGTAAAGGGTTGTTACCAAACTAATAATGTGCTAAATTAATAAGATGCGCTCTTCAGCCAGTCATGAGAAAAAGTCTTTAGAAAATTCACGTAAGTTATATGGACCGTAATGTGACAGTCTTTCGACTGTTCGTTAGATTATACGATTGTGCTCTGGATTTTAAAACGGAATGTCTAGGTTCGATCCTTGCTGCTTGCATTTTCTATTATTTTTTTACATTAAAGTCTTTTTATTGCAATTTTCTATTAAATTTGTTTTTTTAACGTGTACCATTTTTATTTTTTTTATTATGATGCTTATTATTATTTTTATATAAGATAACAATGAAATATATGAAAAAAGTATAATGATGATAAAAATAAATATTCAAACAGAAATAAATATTAATATTGTAAAATATAAATAAAAGACATTTTATATTATTATATTCATATATCAAATTAGAGTAATTTAACCAGAAACAAATTGTATAAACAATGGTAAATACAATAAAATTGGCAGAAAGGGCAGGTAGCAAGAATCGAGCACAGACCTTCCAGTTACAAATCTGAAGCGCTACCTTTTGATCTAACCAGCGGTCGAAAGACCATTGCACGGCGGTCTATGTAAAGTGTATTTTATTATTTTAGCACATGACATGTTTAGCAATGGCCCATTTTCTTTGTTATTTCGTATAAAGTTCTTTTTTTCTTTAAACAGTAAATATGAATTAAGTGTCTCGTAAATTATGCACCAAGGAAGCGAACTAATCTTTTTACGGCCGAGCGCGAGTTTGCAAAAATGAGGCGTAGCCGAATTATTGCAAACTCACGCTCAGCCGTAAAAAGACTAGTTCACTTCCTTGGTATACACGATATTTTATGTAATAAGAGTACGGTTTCTGATTTTTCTCCATGAAATTACGTCTCAGGTTTGAGGTTAGTTTAAAGGGACAAAGACCATGCAGAACAGTGCGCGTGGGGCGAAATAACCACCGCGTTGCGACGCATACGTCGTAGCCTTCAAAATGCACTTTCTTTACCTAGGTCGGTAAAGTACCTCACCACTAGCAAAGGCCTAATTTGCTGCGCCAAATGACGTCGAGAAAACGAGGAAACCATACTCGTGTTACACAAAATATTTTTCATTAGTTTGGCTAGTCACCCCGAATTTTCGCGACTAGTCCATCCCCTTTTCCAGCTCCGCTAATTTTTCGGGAAGAATAGACTCAGCTTAAAATGATCTAACAAACGGTGAAATATTTCGCTAATCTCCTCAAATATTTGGAAATATTTAAAATCTTTTGAAATATCTTGAAACCCTTTGAAATTTCCAACGCTGAAGTATAAACTCCTCAAATTTAGACTTAAAAAATATAAACTAATTAATTCTTCTGAACAATACAATAATGTTTTCAATCTAGAATATTTCACACGATTTTGATGAAAAAATATTTTATTTTATATGAGAAAAATGTTTATAAATATTTAATAAAAATTTTTTAAATCGTCCATTTACAAAATATATAAAACCGAAAAATCAAAAAATAAATAGGGGCACAAATATTTATCAAACACTAACGCACTGGCCCTATGCGACTTAGCCAAGTTTTTTACACAAAGTACAAGCGTTCGATAGCTCAGTCAGTTAGTGTGTGAGGCATGAGTTAGGTTTATTGTTTGGCAAGTGTCATAATAATAATAATATCCCAATTTTTTTTTTTTTTCTATCAGCTCTACTACAGATTTTTCGGAACTAAATGACATGCGCACTAATACATGTTATCTATATCGCCTCGGTTTTTTAACACACTGGAACCTGGATTTCCTTAAACTGAATTTGTGCGTTCCTAGAATTGCTGTCCTCGCCAATTTGACGATAAGGGGAGCAGCAAGACCGAGACAGAAGCGGTGCTCAGACAAACATGACAAACAGCATGAGGGCCGCATTCTCAGCGCGTTAGTTGCATCGAGTTGCGCCATGCGTCCAATGAAGTTTTCCACGCATTTTAATAAAATAGTACAACAAATCGTATAACCAGTACTTTTTAACTTTCACTAAACTGTCTTCCACATCAGCTACTCTCGAATTAGTTCCGTAACATTTTAAAAAACTTATTTTTTCCGTATGGTGATTAAATCTTACCACTCGGGGTAAGGAATACACTTTGCCTATTTTGTGTGTAATTTACTTTCATTTTCTTTAATTTTTCATCCATTTCTCTCTTATCGGTCTTTCTTGCCTGATGCGGGCCACTCCCTCTACGTTAATTTCGTGAGCGGGGTGAAAAGTTTCCTCTTGAGCCTCCCCTCGAGGTGAGTTTACGAGGAAAATGATGAAGAGGGTGTCTTCTCTCGTGTTTTTAACGTAAACTCAGAGCGAGTTTTCTCGAGTTTCAGCTCGAGGGCACCGGGAAAATCGCCTTTTTCTCTTTTTCTGTCGTGCGTATTTACAAGTTGTGTCGTACGAACAGGAGAGAGAAAATAGAGATGACGTACGAGTACAATCGGGCATTGTCACGAAATCGCCTGTACTAATGAATTTTTTGTGACAATGCCTCTCCAGGGGAGGGTGCACAACCCAAAAATATTGGTAACTCGAAAGGAATGTCAACAATTAGTTTGATCTAAACTCAACAAAATTGTAGTATCGACTAAAGTAAAATGAGAGAATCGGCGCATTCGACTTTGGTGACCTATGGCTGATCAGAAATTTTTTTTAGCGGATTCTGATAAAGACCACACGAATTTGTAAGGTCTTTCGAATTCAATGTTGTGTTGCTAATTGTTCTGAAAAATTTTGCTTCAGAGAAATTAAATGACATACTAAGAAATTACTGGCGGCAGAAAGATGTCCACCAGATGTAGACAATGCTATAGGAATAGAAAGGACCCTTTTTTGTAGATTTTAAAATATTTCAAAATTTTATATCACGTATTGCCATTTTTCGTTGTATTTTATTAAATAGGTCTCAACCAAAAATGTAGACAACAATTAGTAAAACACCATTGGATTAATAAAAAATTAATGATACCTGTAGCCTTTATCATAATCCGTTGCGGTTTTTATCTGATCAGCTGCTCATAACAAAGTCGAGGGTCACCGAGGACAAGTTTTTAATCCTAATTTATGTTGAGCATTTGATAACATAATAAATGACCTGCAATTTGTGCCTTTTTTGTTGGCCAGAATGAAAAGATGAAAATAAACTTGAAATGCTCTGTGTGAAAGAATTAAGCTACTGCATTCCATTAAAAAAATATGGTTCCTGGAGCAAAGAAGATAATTTTTTGATTAAAGAAAAAGGTTAAATGGTATAAAATTTTCCTCTCTCTCAAAGCGCACCAATTATAATTTCAAAAGGTCGGAGGTTAATGGTACTTCCTCTCTCAGGACTTATTTTTCCATATAACTACAACTTTTTATGGTCTCTTAAAAGTTTTCCAACAACCTACCTGTATTTCATAATTTTCTTGAAATGTAAATCTAACTTTAACTCGTTATTTTCATTTCTTGCGTATTCATCAAAATAATAGTTAAGAACTCTTTGTCTGTTTTTAGTCATTTGTCAGGTATATTTAGAAACCATTTATCATTATGTTCCTTGTAGCTATACTCATGTAAATAAAAAGTAAGTTTGAAACATTCCATAAAGCACCTTCATTTTTATTGGAAATATATCTTTATTGCTTTTGCCATTACGTTTGTACAGTTATGATTTGATGCTTTTACGAGATAAAGCACAGAGCCTATAAAATAGAACACTTCAAAAGTATGAAGATGGATTTTATTCTGTTGCATTCCGAGTACTCTACAATGCAAAATGTTTTGATTATTTTTTCAAATTTGAAATTCGGAATATTTTTCATAGTAACGTTAAAATATTAATTCTTGTACAAAACAAACGTCTAAGTATATCTAACTGAGAGTCGAATAAAATGATCTTAAATTTAATAAAGTTTACTCACATTTTTTGTCCAGCTTAAAAACAAAATCAATTGTATTTACTAAGCGTGTGATCTTCATGTAATTAATTTTGCATGTAATATTTAAACATTTACAGTTATAGTTTAAAAAAGTGTTTTCAAGATCTTACTAATAATTGATTTATTCATCAGTAACTGTCACTTTTTGAAAATAGTGTCGTTGCTAAGTTTCGCAAAAATCAATATTTTAAAATACATTCCTTATAAAAAGTGTATTGATTAGTGTTAATTTTGGTTACAATTAATATTCAAAGCAGGCTCATTTTATGTGATTTTGAATTGTTCAAATAGTTCATAATGTCTTAATTAAAGGGCATGTGGCAGTCTGTCATGTAAAAAATTGTTACATATGTTATAGTATTCGGCGGCTATATAATCAGAAATAATGAATATATAGTGTTGAAATTTTGATAAAAGTTTTAAAATATATAAGAGCACGTCTGTGGGGTCCATTTGCGTTTTTTTGTTATTTAAATAATTCAATTTTATTAATTCTATTTTACCCAGGTCTCTAAAGCCCTGTTTGAGTTACATTCCAAATTAAAATTTAATCAAATTTATTATTTAAATAAAATAAAAAATAAAATAGGTCAGACAGATATGCCCATATATATTTTCGACCATTTCCAGAAAATTTGAATACGATCTTTAAATTTTTCAAAGTATGAAGCCGCCGAAAAGAAACCATGTCATTGGTCACGAGACACTTTGGTACATGCCCTTGACTTTTATAAGAAACGTGGGGTAAATATACTTCAAAATTAGATAAAAATGTATTTATAAGTAATTTCGCAATGCATTTTTATCTCAGCTTAAATGCATTAATGTATGGTATGTATACCATTAAGCCATTTCCCTTTCAGGGTAGGCCTTTTTGTTTTATTTTTTTTTTAATAATAATTAATAATTTATATTTCAAGAAATTACTGAAATTGTTTTCTTGCTTTTTACCTTTAACAGATACATTTCAACAGTAAAAAAAATGATTATAACTAAAATTAAATTAGTTAAATTGAAAATTAAACATAAATTAAAGTTGAACTATAATTTAACAAAACAATTGATTTTTTATCACATCAACTAATAATATTAAAAAAATCGCAAAAAATGTAATTAACTTCAATCTTGTATAGTAAAACGCTCACATTCCTATTTTGTGATTTTCCTCGTTGGTACCCACAAGGTCCTATGAAATTAAAATTAGTTTTTCATCCTAATTTAATTTGCACTTTTTCAATAAATTGGCCCATTAATTATGTTAGGATGATTTTTGAAATTTTGGAACCCCTCCCACCCTTTTGTAAGGATTCGTAAGATTTTGGGATACCCCCGCCCCACAGTGGGGCAAAAAAAAAGTCTGTGGACAAATTGATTTTCAGAAGACAATTATTATCCGATTTTAACTTTTTGTTTTAAATGAAAGCTAATGAAATTTCGCATCGAACTGTTATGGCCGATTTTTGAAAATTTGTTTTTTTGTTTTGTTTATTTAATAACATGAATGAAAAAAAAATTTGACCTTTAAAGTATACCGATTTTTAAAAAATTGCTCTGATTCAATCCAAAATACTTAGAAAACTGGAAGCAACTATCCGAAAAAGATGTGCGAAAGCAATGCAAATGTTAATAACTTTATTGAATTTGTTATAAACAAATAAGTGAATGAAATTGGTTTCGTGGGGATTGGCGGCGATTCGTCACTTGATTCCCACTAAATTTGAACAATTTATGGACAAAAAGAGTTTTTCAGTTGAATCAATAAAATTTAATAAATGATTTGTTATTTTAAAAGCAATTTTTATAAACAAATATCCATATCAGGTATTTTTGATGGAAAAAATGAAGTTTTTTCTATGGAATCGATCATATATTACTTGGAAATAAAACCTAAGTACCATATTTGGTCACCAAATGAAAGTTGATAATTGTTTAAACTACCTTAATTCACAAATGCACTGTTTGGCTATTTTTGGAGGTACAAATTTGATTTTTTTGATGCAATCAACTGTAAATAACTACCTTCTGATTTTTTAAGAACATTTTGATCACAGTTAACAAATTATTATTGTAAACA
The DNA here is from genome assembly GCA_932195095.1 of Andricus curvator. Classification (NCBI taxonomy): domain Eukaryota; kingdom Metazoa; phylum Arthropoda; class Insecta; order Hymenoptera; family Cynipidae; genus Andricus; species Andricus curvator. Next base: position 294,677 of record CAKNYM010051415.1, on the reverse strand, counting down.
ACAATTGTTTAAACAAATTTTTATCATTTTATGTATTTATAAGTAAAATACCGCTTTTTTCACGGAATTAACAGCTAGTTATTTAGCAATGATTTTTTGCTATAAATCGATAACATTTTATAATTGTTTAACCAAACTTAATTAACCAATGTATTATTTGACTATTTTTCAGCATTTAAACTTGTTTTTTTGTGTGATCAACTGTCAATAACACATTTTTTAACTTTTTTTGATAGTTCGATAACGATCCACTATTTTCATTTTCATTAACAATTTAATTAACGTAGCCATACACGGTATATAACATAAGATTTTTACAAGTATTTCTGTTTTAAGAACTGATTTCGTAAAGCCAGAAAGACCATTGCTTCCAGAAGCTAGAGCAATGCTTCTAGAAACTACCTAATAGTGCTAACTCTGATCATTTTATTAGTACTGACTCCGATCATTTTATCGTAGTAGGTTATTTTCAAAATAAACCGATCAATTCCGTTAACCGAAAAAGAAAGTCAAGTAGCAATTAAGTTTCTTTGATAAATCATCAATTTTTATCAACTTATGGCAAGGGATTATTGCTAAGTAATTTTAATTATATTCCACAAGAAAAAAAATTTAGTTTACAAATGCATCAGCCGAGAAAAATTTGTTCACTACATTGTTAATAAAAATAAAAATAAAAATAGTAGATCGTTATCGAACTATCAGAAAAAGTTAAAAAATGTGTTATCAACAGTTGATTACACAGAAAAAACAAGTTTAAATGCTGAAAAATAGCCATGTAATGCATTGTTAATTAGGTTTGGTTAAACAATTATTAAATGTTATCGATTCATAGCAAAAAATCATTGATAAATAACTGGCGGTTAATTCCGTGAAAAAAGCGGTATTTTATTTATAAATACAAAAAATGGTACAAATTTGTTTGAAAAATTGTTGTTTACAATAATAAATTGTTGACTGTCATCGAAATGTTCTCAAAAATTTAGAAGTTAGTTATTTACAGTTAATTGCATCGAAAAAATTAAATTTGTACCTCCAAAAATAGCCAAATAGTGCATTTGTTAATTAAGGTAGTTTACACAATTACTAACTTTTATTTGGTGACCAAATATGATACTTAGGTTTTATTTCAAAGTAATATATGATAATTTCCATAGAAAAAACTTTATTTATTCCATCAAAAATATCTGATATGGATATTTGTTTATGAAAATTGCTTTTAAAATAACAAATTATTCATTAACTTTTATTGATTTTACTAAAAAAACTCTTTTTGTCGATAAATTGTTCAAATTTAGTGCGAATCAAGTGACGAATCACTGCCAATCCCCACGAAACCATTTTCATTCACTTATTTGTTTATAACAAATTCAATAAATTTTTTTAAAATTTGCATTGCTATTGTACATCATTTTTGGATAGTTACTTCCAGTTTTCTATGTATTTTTGATTGAATCAAAGTATTTTTTAAAAACTGGTATACTTCAAAGTCAAAACTTTTTTTTAAATTTTTGTTATTAAATGAACAAAAAAATAAACAAAAATTGTTTAATCGGCCAGGACAGTTCGATGCGAAATTTTATTAGCTTTCATTAAAAAAATGTTAAAATCGGATAATAATTGTCTTCTGAAAATCAATTTGTCCACGGACGATTTTTTTGCCCCACTCGCGCAAAATTACAAAATTTTTACGGAATTTAATGAGATTTCTAAAGCTTTTTAGGAATTTCACGAGATTTCAAAGGATTTTAGAAGTTTTCAAAAAATCACAAAAGTTTGAGGGTATTTTAAACGACTTTAAAGGATTAAGAGGGGTTTCACAATTTTCAAAAACAAATTTTAAATTTCAGGAGTTTGAAGATATTACATAGTACAATTTCAGAAAGAATCTCAATTTTTCAAGGGATTTTACAAGATTGTAAGAGACTTAAGTGAATTAAGAAGATTTTCGCGGAATACAAAATAGTTTAAGGGTTTTCAAGGGATTAAAAAAAATTTCAAAAGAATTCACGGGATATTAATTCAAGAGATACCGGAGTATTTTCACGAATTTTGTAGGATTTCAGGAGATTTTTAATGGGATTTCAAATATTTGAATAAATTTAAAAGGATTTCAAAATATTCGCAAAATTCAAGGTATTTAAGGGATTTTAAGGAATTTTAAAATATTTAAAGGGTTTTCGATGGTTTCACAGGATTTCAAAAGATTCCAAAGATATATCCACGGATTTTAGATCATTTCTTAAGATTTTGAAAGATTTAATGGAATTTCAAAGGATTTCCGAACATCCCTCTTCAGGCATTTCAAGAGATACCGAAGGATTTCGAAGGATTCTTGACGATTTTGATGGAGCCAAGGGAATAAAGTTCAATTTCCACGGATTAAAAAAGATTTTGAGGGATTTCAAGAGATTTTAAGAAATTAAAAAAAAAGTGCAGGGATTTCAATTCAAAGGATAACTATTTTCACGAAATTTGAAGGATGTCTGGCGATTTTAATGGAATTTCGAAGATTTGAAGGGATTTGAATTAATTTCATAAGATTTCTAAAGATTTCACGAAATCACAAAATATTTTCAAAGGTTTTAAGGGTTTTCCAGGTATTTTAATCAAATTTTAAGAGATTTAAAGGGCTTTCGATGATTCCAAATGATTTAAAAATATTCCTAAGATATATCCACTGATTTTAGAGGATTTCTTGAAATTTCAAAGGATTTCTGAATAATATGAAGGATTTAAAGGTATTTCGAGAAATTTTAATCGCTTTTTAAAAGATTTTAAAGTATTATAAGTGATTTCGTTCCTAATCGTTTTAAAGGGATTGCAAGAGATAACGAAGGAGTTCGACGAATTTTTAACAATGTTGAGGGATTTAAGGGAATAAGGAACGATTTCTATGGATTCAATAAGATTTTAAGGGATTTTAAGAATTTACAAAAGAAGTTAAGGGATTTCAATTCAAGAGATACCTAAGTATTTTCACAAATTTTTAAGACTGTTAGGCCTTTTAATGGGATTTCGAAGATTTGAAGGAATTCGAAGGGATTTCATACGATTTCAAAAGGTTTTCAATGGGTTTTGAATGAATTTCAAGAGATTTAAAAGGCTTTCAATGATTTCACAGGATTTCAAAAGATTCCAAAGATATATCCATGTAATTCAAAGGATTTCAAGAAATATATTATATGATAAAAAAGAAGTAAAAAATAGGTCATGAAAAATTAGAAAGAGGAAACTTACCTAAGAAATTCTTTGAACTCCCCCCTCCCCCTAAGTCAGGATCCTTAAGAATTTTCAAAAAAAAAAGCCTTACGTAATTATTTTGATGCTTACTAATTAAATAGGAAACTTCTCAGACTCCTTGAAAAATGATCAGGACATGATATAATTTGAAAAATAAGTCATATTTTGGGATGTACGATGCACAAAATTCGAGACTTGTCAATAAAATATAAATAAATCTATAAAATTAACAAAACCTATTATTTTGCTCAAATCATTTAAGTTTACATTGTTTATCAATGCACAAGAAGACTTTCTACGAAATCACTGATAATCCCTGCAATGTTTCTAAAAAAATTTAAAGAGCACCTACTCTAAAAGAGTCTAATAATTTTTCGAAAAAACAATCCAAAATTATTCACCAAACAACTGACATCAAAAGAATACAAAATCTTTCCAAGACCACTTTCTCAATCGACCCTAAAATCCTTGCGCTCTGCCATTCTAGCCTTTCACAGGAATTTAACCCGAACAATTCTCGAATCCCTCTTGATTCCCTCTTGTTGTGTCCAATCTTTGTTTCGCTTTCTCTCCGGATTTTCTAGATTCACCAATCGGTTTCATGGTTTCATGGCACGAGGGCAGGCGAGAATAAGGTGAATAATTTTTGCATCCACTGTACTAACCGGGGTAGAAGCTGTGCGATTGCAGAGAGAAACTGGGAGATCGGGGCGGGGGTGCAACAGAGAAAGCGAAAATGGGGTTGAGGGACGGAAAAGTCGAAAGACAGAGAGAAAGAGAGAGGGAGAGCTAGAGAAAAAGAGATGGGGCTATAGGGGTAGTGTGGGTGTGGGACAGGGGGGTAAAGGTGAGGGGAGCGAAAGGGGGTGCTGAGGAGAGTAAGAGATCGAGAGAGACGGAGCGTCGCGGCGATGTTGGAAAAGGGTCGGGGGCACTTGGGCGTGGGGTTTGCCCGGCGGGGTGAAGGGGGTGTGTTTGGTCCGGGAACTCGTGGTGATGCTGTATTGATCCGAACGCAGGAGCTAAAGTAAGCCGCCGCTGGTAGAGCGTTGCCTTGGCAACCTCGTCCCTCATCCCCCAGGACTTTCATCCACCCTCTCCCCCACCTCGGCCCCTCAACCCCTACCCCCTAAACCACCCCCGAACCATCTCGTTTCGCTTCTCGTTCTCCTTTCCACCTATCCATACGGACGTATAATAGGGTACACACACGTTAACCCCCACAAGCAAAACAACCCCCTGTACCAACTGTGGGCTGTGTTCGTACGTAGAATTATGTGCATGTGCAAATGGCTTATATATGCGTATGTGTTAACATGTGTATAAATATGTGTGCATGTGGGAATATGTGGGTGTGTGTGTTGAGGGGCGCTAAACGGACGCACGGTATATAATTCTTTTTAAATCTCACGAAGTCCTGTGATCGGGGCTACGAGCTTATTTTCCTCGTTTTCTCCCAGTGCATTTCGAAGGGCTGGATGAAGACAAAGATGGGGCGGAGGTGATTGGGGGTGAACTAGCGTCAGCATTATTTTAAACAGAGATCGTTTACCTTGGTGACATGGATCGAATCGGGACGACGGTCGGGAGTGAACTTAGATGTAGCGGGGAAATGAAAATCTCGCGTTTCATTCTCATTCGAGGAGAAGAGATTCGCGAGAATGTTTTCGAGTTGTGTGAGAAAAAGGGTGTATGCTTGTGTTGGCGGTTTATTTTTGCGAGGCAGCTCGTTAGAGAATGTTTAACTTTTATCGTTAAGCACGAATCCTGAAAATGTTATGCTGCTTGGTATAGAGGAGAAAGTAAGCTGGGTAATGGGTATACATGAGTTAGGATAATTAAGAGCTGGAATATGAGGTGGAATTGTTTTTTGCGATGAGGGTGTTTTCATGAAAATACATTTGAAAATTAATAAAAGGATTTTTATTTTCAAATGTGATATTGGAATGGGAAAAATAAGCTTTTTTCGGGGTGAGGGGGTCCGGCATATTTTACGAATCCTTACTTAGGGGAGAGGGGGGTCCAAAGCATTTCATACGTACATTTCCTCTTTCTAATTTTTGTTTTTAAATATGTTGATTGAAACCTGGTTTGGCTGTTGGAATTACTTTTTATACTATTATACAACGCAGGCGGAAAAATTATACATAGTCGTGAGAAGATCTTTTATCATTAAATTTTATATAATTTTCATTTGGTTTATGCATTTTTTGTATAAAAAAAATGAAAATTATACATAATTTCTTCTACCGTTAAAATATTTGAATTTCCGTGAAATATGTAAAAATATGACGCGTTTCCTTGAAATCTTTGAAGCCCCTCCAAAACACATTGAAATCTTTCAAATCTGGGGAAATCTTTCGGAATCTCTTAAAATATATTAAGATATTTTAAAAGCCATTAAAATATTTTAAAATCCGTTAAAATCCCTTGAAATTCTTTGAAATCTTTGAAAATCTTTTAAAATTCCGCGAAATCATTTAAAATCTTATGAAATCCATTCGAATCCCTTCAGATCTTTGAAATCCCATTAAGATTTCCTGACATTCTTCAAAATTTGTGAAAATACTTCGATACCTCTTGAAATCCTTTAAAATCCTTTGAAATCTTGTGTCTTTTTTAGAAATATTTCGATATCTCTTAAAATCCTTTAGTCTATTGAAATACTTTATAATCGCAGTGGAAATCATTCCTAATTCCTTAAAATCTCTCAAAATCCTTTGAAATCACGTGACTTTTTTCGAATTATTTCTAAATTTCTTGAAATCCCTTAGAATTATTTGAAATCCTTAAGTACGAAATGTTGCAGGTAACCCGTCAAGCAGGGTAAACGCGAGATGGGTAATCCCAAACTGAGGTAAACTTTCTGTGATAAATCGCATATATCTCCGGCGGACTCCGCTAGAGGCAGCACGTGACAGGCCTGTAACCACGGAAAGTTTACCTCAATTTGGGGTAATCAGTCCATTACCCTGCTTAAACGATTATCTGCAACATTTCGTAACCCCAGTTTTTTCTGTGTTTAAATTCCGTAAAATCATTTGAAATCTGATTGAAGTCCTCGAAGTCCATTTAAATCTTCTAAAATTTCTTGGAAAAATGGAAATTCTCTCTGAAATTTTACTAGTTAATTTCTTTAAACTCTCAAAATATTTCTAAATCATGTGAAATATCGGAAACCTCTTGTCATCCTTTAGAATCGTTTGAAATACCCTAGAACTTTTGTAATCCCTCGAAATCTGTTAATCCTTTCAAATCACTGAAAATCTTTCAAATTTGTTGAAAAACCTTGGAATATTTTAAAATCTCGCATACAATGAAAATAATTGATATGCTGTTGATATATTGAGTTATAAATATAAAATATTGCGTAAGAATAGAGGGGGGGGGGGGCCAACAAATCTTAGGAATCCTTACAATAGGGGAAGGGGGTTTAATATTTCAAACATCATCCTGACTTAATTAATGGACGTTCCCTTAATTAAATTGTTTTTTAGTTGGTATGTAGATCATTTTTGACACTATTTAGTATTTAAAATTACTATTTTTTTAAAGTGTGATTTATAAGTCAAAATGAATGATTAAAGTGGAAATACAATACTTTTTTTATAGACTGTAAGCACCAGGATTGTCACAAAACTTGAACAGTTTATTAAAGAAATATAGTACTTGAAATTAGCATCGTTTCAACTTTTTAGAGCGGATGCTTTAAGTTTTCAATTTTAACCCTTACAAGGCTCTTTTATAGGATCATAAAAAACCCATAAACAGGAACATGAGGTGATATTGAAATTTTAAACACTTTTTTGCCACCTTTTATCTGCAAATCATAAACGATTGTGTTACAAATAAAAAAACATTTTTATAATTTTATAAAATATTTAAAAAATTGAAATCCTCAAGTTTGAAATTTCAACTGAAATTTGAATTATTGAATTATTCTATACATTTTTGTCACCTGTTCATTTAACATTTTTGGAAATTCCGTCCAAAACATGAAAATTTATGTATTTTTCAATCAATTTTTAATTGTGTAAGCAATTTTTGTTCATTTGCACAATTTTAATTTCATAGAAAATCGCGAATTAAGGATATTTTATTATTGCTATGGTCTATTTAATAAATCTAGAGAGTGTATGTATATTTTCATTCAAATTGTTCGATTATTATTTAAACCATTTTTTTCGTTTAAATTCAACTTTTTAACAGTAAAAACTAGAAAATTATACTTTCTTGTTAGTTTTTTAACAAGTTTCAAAAGTTTAGCCTACATCTAACTTTTTCCAAGTGATTTCTTATTGCTTAAAAAAAATTATTTGTTTCAACGATTCGTTATCTCATAATATCGCGAATTAGTGGTATTTTCTGAAATATTTTGCCTAATTTGTTAATTGAAAAGTGCATTTTTTTATTTGAGTTGTCTTTTTATTTTTTAAACAATTTAATACGAAATATTTAAAATAACGAATTAATTCAGAAATAGGTGTTTTATTTACAAATCAGGCCATAGCATTCAGAAAATACCATTAATTTGTGATATAAGACAGTAATTTTGTTAGAAAATAAATTTTATTTCAATAAATAGCAGTAGGTTAAAAGATCTAATAATTAGAAGAAATTAATGGAACTTATTGAATGAAATAGCAAAACAAAATTTCTCCGGATTTTTCCTGTCAAAAGTTGTATTTAAACATTTATAAATGGTTTAAATAATAAAGGGACAGCTGATATGAAAAAAATTCTCTCTTCCAATTTATAAATTAGGTCAAATAATTGCGAAAATACGAGTATTTCGCGGTATTATAAAATGAAACATTTTTTAAACAAAATAAAAATGGTTTAAACCAACACTTTCCCCTCTACACATCCACATTCCACCCTACTTCCCCTCCAATCATTTGCCCTCGTTTTCCCTACTATCCCTACCGAATTTTCTCTCATTTCTTCTTCTTTCCCTTCTCTTATTTCCCCTCACTTCCCCTACTGCCCCACCCCTCATTTCTCCTCGCTTACACTACTCCCCCTCCCCACATTTTCCCACGCTTCCACCACATTTATTCCCTCATTTCCAGTTTAAACCTCCCCATATTATCGTTTCCCTCTCAACTGCCTCTATTTTCCCCTCTCCACCCCTACTTCCACTCCTCTCAATTGCGCTCTTCCCCTACTACCCCTACTCACATTTCCCCTAAATTCCTCTACTTCCCCTGCTCTTATTTCTCCTCACTTCCCCTATTGCCCGTCCCCTGACTCCCCCTCATTTCTCCTCGACCCCCCTACATCCCCTCCCTACATTTTCCCTTACTTCCACCACCTTTCTACCCTAATTTTCTCTACTTTCCCTCCCCGATTTTCGCTTCGCTTCCCACACTTCCACTCTCCCAATTTCCCCTTACTTTCCCTACGCCCCCTCCCCTCGTTTCCTATAGCTTCCCCTACTCCTCATCTCCTCATTTCCACTCGCTTTCCCTACCTACCCACCCCGCATTTCCACTCGCTTCCCCTACTTTCTCTCCTCTTACTTCCTCTCACTTCCTCTACTTCTTCCCTCTAATTTTCCCTCACTTTCATTAGCTTCCCTCCAGCCATTTAATTTAAAAAAAAAAATTAAAAATGGTTTAAACAATAGGAAATAACTTTTGAAAAGTTAGATTTAAGTTAAACTCTGAAACTTGTTTTAAAAATTAGTCTAAGTAGACGCCTACAAAAAGGGTTTTGTAGCCTACTAAGATGTTAATCAAGTCGATCAAACATCTACTCTCTCACTTTCTCATTTCCTCATATTCCGTCACCTCCACTACTTCTCCTTCCCTTATTTTCCCCTAATTTCCCTCCCCACATGTTCCCTCGCATCCCCCAATTTTCTCATCTTATTTTCCCTCCCTTCCCCTACAATTCTTTTCTCATTTCACCTACTACTCCATAGTTTCCCCTCACTTTCTATACATACCCTCCCTTCATTTACCCTTAACTCCTATACTTTTCCTCCTCCTCACTTTCCCCCACTTCCCCTTCGCTCCTTTCCCTCACTTACCCGACTACCCCTCCCCTCAACTGCAGATAAGTTGATGACATTTAGAGAGTTCATTTTGACTAATAATATCTTAAAACTGACAGAAAGCTTTTTGAAAAGATTTATTACATTTTTTTAGCAATTTATGACATTTTAAAAATGGGTTTTTAATATTAAAACTAGGGGTTGACAACTCGTGAAGTCAGGTGTACACTTTTAATGGAATCTTTTGAAGTCTCCTGAAATATCTGAAATCTCCTCAAATATCTGAAGTCACATGAAGTCACTTGAATTCACTTGAAGTCACTTAAGTTCATATGAAAACACGTGGAATGACGTAAAGTTACGTGAAATCACCTGAATCCACGTGAAGTTAGTTGAAATCACCTGAATTGATTTGAAGTCACTTGAAATATCCTGAAATATCTGAAGTCATTTATATTCACATGAAGTTACGTGAACTCAAGTAAAGTCACTCGTAATAACCTGAATTCATTTGAAGTCCTTGAATTCTTTTGAAGTCACTTGAAATCTCCTGAAATATCTGAAGTCATTAGAATTCACATTTAGTCACGTGAATGGACTAGAAGTCACTTGAAAGCGCTTGAAATCACCTGAATTCATTTGAAGTCACCTGAATTCTTCTGAAGTCACTTGGAATCTCTTAAAACATCTGAAGTCATTTGAATTCACATGAAGTCAGTGAATTTACATGTAGTCACATGAATTTACATCAAGTCACGTGAATTCACATGAAATCTCGAGGATTCACATGAAATCTCGTGAAGTCACTTGAATTCTCCGGAAGACACTTGAAATCTCCTGAAATATCTGAAGTCATTTCAATTCAAATGTAATCACGTGAATTCACCTGAAGTCACTTGAAGTCACGTGGAGTCAATTGAAATCACTTGAATTCTCCTGAAGTCACTTGAAACCTTCTGAAATCATTGAAATATCCTGAAGCATCTTGCATTCAGAAGTATGTGTATACCCAATCGGTCGAGTTGTCAACCCCTCGTAGTAAAACTTCTTTCGTTAACATAATTCAGAGTTGGTGCAACAATATAAAAGATCCCTCGACTCGAGAAGAATCGACTGACCTATAATATTGATACACTTTACTCACGAGTAAGGAAGTTATGGTCATTTATATTATTTACAAAATCGATTTTTAGAGTTAAAATTTTCTCATTCACATAATTTAAAGTTGATGCAAAATTAGAAAAGATTCGTTGATACGAGACGAATCGGTTTACTCGTAATATGAATACATTGTATTACAATGTAAGGAAGTAATGCTCATTTATTCAGTTTTTTTGTGGTTAAACTTTTTCATTTACATCATTCAGAACTGATGCGAAAACGGAAAAGATTCCTTGATTCGAGACCAATCAATTGACCTATAATAATAATACATTGTATTGAAGAGTGCAGAAGTTATGGACATTTATATAATATAATATATACATATATATATTTATTTATTTATTTATTTATTCATTTATATAATACAATATGTATGATTTTGAAGAGTAGAATTCTATATTTTTCAATAATATATGTACATAGTTATGTAAGTAACTTATTAAAAATTCAAGTTTCGTACTTAATATATTTAAATGAAAATATATACCCCGCTAAGGAAAAAAAGCGTTTGCCTTTTGATGAGGTTCCGATATAATTAGATTACGAACACACCGACAATTTCGGGCCATCATTTGAATAGATATCACGAAAATGAAGAGCCCTCCGGCAAGGACTGTACCTTTGAACGAGGGTGAATACGAAATTTTAGTTTCATCCCGCTTTTGAACCTGCCTGAAAGATTTGCCATGGCTTCGAAACATAATTGGGTACTTTTAGTCTTTCACCCACTTAAAAAATGTTTTGGGAGTCAGATTACGTTCTTTATTCACATTTTTTATACATTTTAAATTCTTTTTAAAGAATATTTTAGGGGAAACTACCCTGCAGTAGATAATGATTTACAGAACATAATCTTACTCAACTGGAAAACTTTTTTTTTTGTCAAATAATCATAGTTTCAACTATTATTTACTCGATGAACTGATTTTAATTGTAAGTATACTAATGGTAAATTATAATTATCGAGAATTAAGAATTCTGTCATGCCCAGGAACAACACCAGAAACGAATATCTATTGATGGATAGAGGTGTCAAAATATTACCCTTGACCGGGTCTAATAAAAATGTTTAATACAGCTAATTGACTGATTTCGTGATATTTTTTTTCTATAAGAATATTCAATCAAATATGTAAGCTTTATTGAAAAAACAACATTATTCTTTACTTTTGGAAACTGATGCAGTTAGATGCTGTTGAATCTCCTCCTATCTACTGTAGGGTCGTTTCCCCTACATTAATATTAAGTACACCGAACTCTCGGTTTCAGTCCAGTTTTGGTTGCCTACAAATAGCCTTGGCCACAAGTCGGGGGAATCCAAGCGTAAACAGTCAGGACCGCCTGAACCGTTTCCAACTGGAATGCATAATATTGCGCAATATACTCGACTGAGTACTCGCACACTGCGGCCCTTCCGAGGCGAGAGTCGCAAGCGTCTCTCGCCCTGCGCGCTGAGAAACTGCGTGGGCAGTTCTAGGAAGGCCGAGACCGGGAGGACAGAATTTGAGAGTTGGGTGTACCTTGGAAAAAATCGTTGGTTCTCTTTCGGAAGAGAAAGTATAGAAAAAAGGACAATTAAAAATGTAATTAACATTCATAGTATGGGGCCATTCATAAATTACGTGACACATCTTTTGCCAATTTTTTACCACTCCCCCCATGTAACAAGTCGTAAAATAGTCGTTTGGACCCCCCCCCCCCCGGCCAATATTACGTAATTCATTAAAATATTTGCAACCATATCTTATTAAAGACAATTTAGTCACCTACTAACCAAGACACCCAAATTCCGAAACAATTAAATGCTATTAAAACAGAAAGAAAATTAAAACATATAAAAAGCTGACCAAAACTTAATTTTTTACCATTTTTTTTATTACTATCACATGTCTCCAGTTATTTAATACTGCTTATGCATTTATTTAAATTTTTGATAAGCAAAACGTGACCTAAAATAACCCAAACATTTTAAATTACGATTGTGATCGTAATAAATCTTAATAAAATGTAATATAAAACAAGATAATACAATTGCCTCAAATCTTTTATCAAATAACTTAAGCTTATATTTCTAACTTTCAAAAATTGTGAAAAAATTTGGTTTTTGTGGATTTTTGTTGAATACCCTAAAATCTTTTAGCTTCTTTAAAATCTTTGGAAATACCTTGAAATATCAGAAAATCTCTTTAAATCGAAATCCTTTGAAATTCCTCAATTCTTGTAAATAAATTTTTTGAAATTTCATTGAAATATTATGAAATTCTGCGAATTTACATAAAATCTTATGATATTTCTTGAAATTACTTCAAATTTTTTAAATTTCTTGAAACCTTCTTGAAATCCTTTAAAATAACCTAAAGTGTTCCCAACACTTTGAAATCTTTCGAACACCCTTGAAATTTTTTAAAGCACTTCAAAATTCTTTGGAATCTTTTTGAGAATACCCAAAAATCTCAAAAATCCTTTAAAATTTCTTGAAATCTATTGAAATTTCTTGGAATCTTTTAAAATATCCCAAAATCCTTAAAATTCGTTGAAATGTTCCGAGTTTTTAAAATCCATGTAAATACTTTGAAATATTGAAAATCTCTTTAAATCTTTGAAATTCGTTGAAATCCCTTAATTTTTGAGAATTAATTACTTGAAATTTAGTTGAAATATTACAGGCTCCCTTAAATCCCTTGAGATATCCTAAAAAATATCCAATCTTTTAAAGCCTTTTGAAATCCCTAGAAATATTTTGAAGCTCTTGAAAATTACTTTGAATCTTTTAAAAACGCCTAAAATCTTTGAAGTTTCTTTAAATGGATTGAAAGTTCTTGGAATTCTTTAAAATATCATAAAATCTTTAAAATTCATTAAAATCTTCCAAGTTTGTAAAATCCTTGAAAATGCCTTGAAATATTGAAAATCTTTTGAATGCTTTGAAATCCCTCAACTCTTGTGAATAAATTTGTGGAAATTTCATTGAAATATTACAGAATCCCTCAAAATCCCGTGTAGTTCCATGTAATCTGATATTATTGAAATTCCTTGAAATCCGTGGAAATCTTCAAAGTCCTATTGAATCCTTTGAGACCCTTGGAAATTCATTAAAATACTATATTGAAAGCCTTTAAAAGCACTTTTATTATTATTATACCATTAAGCCATTTCCCTTTCGGGGTAGGCGTGACTTGCTCGGTTGGAAAATAGTACTGTGTATATGGGTATATAGGTATATAGGTATAAATTAGGTAGGTATATAGGTATGAGGTAGATAGGTATATAAGTGTTAGGTATAGATATTTTTAGATTTATCTGGAATTCTCGTGTTATCTATTTAAATGACACGTTTATTCCGCAACACTGCTCCGACCCAGGTTGTTGATCAATCTCTCTAGCGATCACCCCAAGTGAAGAGCCTCACAAAATTGTTATGTATGGTTCCCCACTTGGGCCCATTAGTATCCAAGGTCTTTGTTTCAGGCGAAATTCATTCTATTGTCACTCTGTTTACAAACTAATTACTTTTCTGTCCTGGCATACTACACTAGCTTCCTTCACGTCCATGCATTTTTTCATGCAAGCTCTTGTGTTTCTATGGCTTCTTATGTCTCTACGGATTATTGTCTCATTTACAGATTCTAACCATTCTTTCGGCGGTCTACCTCTGGGCATTCTGCCATTTACTTTACCTTTATACACTTGTTTGGTCAGTCGTTCATCTTTCATTCTTTCAAGATGTCCGAACCATCTGAACTGATTTATTTCCCATATGTCAACTAGTGTCTCTCCTATACCACATTCTTTGAGGATTGTCTCGTTTCGGACTTTTTTCCATCAGTGTTTTTCCGCATATTGTGCGTAGAGGTTTCATGCCGATCGCGTTAATTTTACTCCTGTGCTTTTCTTGACAGGTCCATGTCTCGCTACCGTACAGTACAGTCGGTACGAATATAGAATTATGTATGGCCATTTTAGCTTTTTTTGACATGTTTTTATTTGTTAGGATGGACCCTGCTCTACCGATAACCTGCTTACCTTTATTTATGCGCCTATCTAACTCCACATCTATTTTTCCGTCGCTAGTGAATAGACTTCCTAGATATACGTACTTGTCAACTTGTTCTAATCTCTCATCATTTAGGAAAATGTTGCATATTGTTTTCTCACTTTTTCCCTCAAACACCATGATTTTTGTTTTATTTACGTTAATTTTGAGGTCCATGTTCTTCATGCTTGTATTAAGTTTATTCAACATTCTTTGCAAGTCCTCGATTGATTCTGCCATAACAATCTTGTCATCTGCGAAAGCTAACCCATGTACCTTGACTGTTTCGAGATCTACACCTTCTTCATCGAAGAGGGCAGTTCTTAGACACTTATCCATAAATATGATAAATAGCCACGAGGACATAACGCATCCTTGTTTCACGCCTTGCATAATTTCGAACCAGTCACTCAGTTTTCCATTTACCCTCACACTCGCTTTACTACCTGTATATCTTGTTTGTATTGCTTGTAGGAGCCCTCCATTTACTCCGTACTCTTTAAGGACTTCCCAAAGTTTATTTCTATTTACTTTGTCAAATGCTTCTTCTAGGTCAATAAATGCACAGAAAACTTTTTTTCCTACCCTCAAGCTTTTTTCTGTGATCTGTCTTAGGCTAAATATCTGATCTGTACATGATCTTCCTGGCATAAATCCACTTTGGACTTCCCATATCTTTCCTTCTGTGATTGCTATTACCCTACGAATAAGTATTTTTGAGTATATTTTACTTACGGTACTTAGTAGGCTGATACCTCTGTAATTACTGAAGTTGCTTTTATCTCCCTTTCTTTTGTATATTGGTACGATAATCGCTTTTTTCCAATCGTCTGGGACTTCTCCCGTCTAGATACATAAATTTATCAATTCGCACAACCTGTAAGGTATGTACTCGCCACCGCATTTAAGCATTTCAGCGCTAATACTGTCTACACCAGCAGCCTTACCGTTTTTCAAGTTCTTTATTATGACTTTGACCTCAGTGACACAGACTTTTTCAATTGGGTTTTCTAATGCATTATGTTCTATGTCGCAGTTTTGTTGTCCTATATCTTCACCTCCTAATAGTTCTTTAAAAGAGTCTTTTAAAGCGTCTACTATCTCGTCTATATCATATAGCATTTCACCTTTGCTGTTTCTCATGCTGGCAAACTCTGTACTTTTACTTTCCTTCAACTGTTTATATAATAGTTTCATAATTCCTTCAAAGTAGTTTTGTATTTTGTTCTCTTCTTCTGTTCTGATTTTTTCTTTACTCTCCTTGACTATTCGTTTCATTTTCCTCTTTTTGTCTTTGTAATCATTTTTGAGTGTATTTCTCTCCTCATCGCTAAGACCTGTCATGTTTAATGTTCTCGCGTGCGCTTTTTTCTTTTCTTGCTGGGCTGCCTGAATTTCATCATTCCACCACGCATCACCAGACTTTCTTCCTACCACTGTCGTACCATACACTTCAATTGCAGTTTCAACAATGATATCCCGTAATAAAGCCCACGCGCCCTCTATATCTTTATTGCTTATAAGCGCTTCCCAAGTTGCCCTATCTATGCGTTCGTTTAACTTATTTTGATACTCTATTCGCACTTCCGGTTTCTGTAAATTTTCAATCTTTATTCGAGTTTATTTCGTTTTTTCTGTTCTCTTTCTTCTCCATCCCCGCCCTAAGTTTATTTTAGAGAGTAAAAGGTAATGATCAGTATTGCATTCGGAACCCCTCATGACTCTTGTATCTTTGACTAGTTCTCTTAGTCGTTCATCCGCAATAACGAAGTCAATTACAATGCGGTTATTTCCTTTACACCAGGTGTACGTGTGGATCATTTTATGTCGAAACCAAGTATTGGTAATACATAGGCCCTTCTCTAAGCATAAGCTAACTAATTTTTCCCCGTTATAATTTTTTCTTTTTGGATCCCCAAAATTACCTAGCACCCTTTCTGTATCTGTATCCTGTCGTTGGACGCCGACCCATCCGTTCATATCTCCTAGCAGAATTATTCTTTCACCTTGATCGCAAGTACTTATTGTGTCATTTAAAGTGTCCCAGAAGGCGTCTTTGACTTCTCGCGGCTCACTGTCAACTGGGGCGTAGTACGCTATGATAAATAATCTTCTGATTCCTACCTTCATTCTAGCCCACAACAATCTGGGAGATACAAAATCATGATCTTTGAGATGCTGTCTTGCTTTTTCATTCATAATTAAACCGACCCCTTGACTACGATTTGATTCACTACCTACTCCTGACCATATTTCAAAACCGCCTTTCAACACCCCATTTTCTATGTTTCTACTTCGCAATCCTTTTTCTTCGTCTCAGGAAGACATAAAATATCTAGTTTCCTAGCATGCATAGTTAGTGTTTCGTCAATCAAAGTTTCAGTCCATTCCGAGGCTACTTTATTGTTTGTGTTATTCATGTTTAGATTGGGCACCCAACTATCACCTTTATACGCGAGATTTGTTTTGCGAGCCGAAATCATGTCCCAGTTAAGTGATTATTCGTCGTACGGTGGAAAGTCTAGCTGTAACGTCAGTCTCACCAAAACTTACATTACTGGGGTGGGGGGGGGGGAAGGACAGAGAAAGGAAACCGAGAGTCTCGATATCACTTTTTTCTTTCTTTTTTTTCAATTTGAAAAAGAGTTATATATAAATATATATATTAAATTTTCTCCTGCTTGAAACATTGAAATATTTATAATAATTGAACTGCATATTATAATTTTTTTGGGAGAGTTTAGGAATGCATTTATGAATCTTTGAAAATAACGCGTAAAGGGAGACGTCATCAGTTTAATTTTGGAGTTTTGAAACACCTCAAAGGATCTTTTAAGATTACTCCCCCCCCCCCCAATCCTATCATTAAATGAAGAAAAATTTTACTTCAGCAGAAATTAATATAAATTGGTATAAAATAATAAATGAAGAAAAACTCATCTTTTTAAAACAGATTTCAGGCCATTCCATTTTCTGTCAAATTTCAAATTACACTTTAGTTACGCGGTTCTAGAATCTTTTATGAATATTTTTGTATACAGAAACAAAGTTTATAGAAAAATAATCAAACTGTAAAATGTTCTATTTGGTTCTTTCTCTATTTCCGAATAGTCGACTGGCTCCTTGAGACAACTTTGAATTACTAAAATCTTCAGAAATCTGCTACAATTTGTAAAAATCTCTTAAAATCCATTAGAATCTTTAAAAATATATTTAAACCCTATAGGTCCTGTAAAATTCTTCCACATCTTCCGAAATTCTTTAAAACCACATTAATTTTTTTATCCCTTCAAATCATTAAAGTCCGCGGAAATTCCTTTGTAATTTTTGTAATCCTTGAAAATCTCATGAAATAGCTTAAAGTTTTGTAAAGTTCTTGAAAATTCCTTGGCGCCTTTTAAAATATGCTAAAATCTATAAACATTTTGAAATCTTTTTAAAAAATGTTTATTCATTGGAAATACCTTAAAATATTTAAAAATCTCTTTCATTCTTTGAAGTTCCTCAAATCTTGTGAAAAATTCTTTAAAATTTTACTAAAATATTATAAAATACTTTGGAATCCCGTTAAATTATATAAAATCTGATGTTACTCCTTGAAATCCCTTGAAAATTTTGAAGTTCTATGAAATCCTGAAAAAAATCATTAAAATACCTTACTGAGGTCCTTTAGAACCCTTTAAATTTGCCGAAATCCTTTGAAATCTTATAAAATTCAGTGAAATCCATTAATATTCCTTAAAAATCCTCCGAAATATTTAGAAACCCTCTGAAATCCTTTGGCATCTTTCCAAATATCTTAGCTTAACCCAATAAACTGACAAAATATTGAATAATTTTTCGGGTAGTAGTAATTTCAAAAATTGTGGAATAACCTCATTTTTTTGGATACTTTTTTACAGAATGATAGAAAAAAAATCAAAATAATAATTTAATTATACCGATATGAAGTCTTTATAACATTAATACAATCTTTTTTTGTAAAATTACTAAACTTTAACTTTATATACTATAATTTTGTATGCATGAATTTCCTGTAAGGTTAATTTGTTGAAAATATTACGTAACAATATCGAGTTACCCCCCATTTAACAGATCATACCCCCCCCCCCCCCACAAAAAAGCCGTTACGTAATTTATGGATAGCCCCTACTCAGAAAACGATTTGGTTGAATCAACAAAATTTGTTGGCTGTTTCAACCGAATCTTTTGGTAGATGAAGTATGTGGTTTATTCAGCAAACAAATTTTGCTTGGGTCAATCAAATTATTTTTTGAATCAACCAAAATTTGTTTGATTCAACCAAATTCTCATATGTATATCTAAGAAAACATTTTTTTTTGGTTCAAGAAAATGTTTTCTTCTGATTGATATAAATATATTATCATGTGTCTTTTATGGAGTAAAATAATATCTCAGAGTTCAGAATTAGCGCTAAAGTTCCACTTAATCTTAGATAATTGAAAACGTGATTTATAATTCTCTAAAGCTTGAATTATGTGGTAATATGTTGCAACACGAACTTCCCATGGGTCGATGGTGTCATCAGGAGGCTGGTTCCGTTTTCCCCGATGTTTACTGAACGCGGACGAGCATAATCTTTCCACCTCGGAAATTTTAAAGAAATATATTGCAATCAGAAATTTTACCTCGAGAAATAATGTTAAAGTAGGATTAATAACGAATTTTTCCATCCACAGAATAACGACTACGATAATTTAAAAAATTAGTAATAAAGAAAAAGAAAAAAGGAGCATCCAATTTTCTTCTATAGAGGTTTGCTACAGAAGTTCTATTTCATAATTCCATGTCTTTTTCAGGTTTTTCAGCTCTTTTTTGAAACACTTCCAGGTCTACTCTTCTTTTTCCAGTCAATTAAATTAAATGTGCAGGTATTTTCAACAATTATATAATTCTATACAATTCTCATTGATATTAACATAAAATGTTTGAAGTGAAACTTCTTTTGGGAAGAGAGTGAATTGAAAAAAACGACCGAACGCACGACCGAACGAACGAATTCCATATCTCTCTGTCTCTCTCTTACTTGCTATAGTATATACCTTCTCTCCCTATCCACGTCACCCTTTTGAGTGTCAATTCACAATTGCTCTAAAAACACCTCTTCGATATTCCCACTACTGCCACGCCAACCAAAGCCTGTATATGCTCTCTCTGTCTCTTTCTCTCTCTGCACTCTCTTACTATGCGATCTCCTCAAAACTCATGATGATTCCTCACGAAAATTTCAAAGCTAACAAATCAAAGTTTCACTTCTGCCATGTGGCCCCACTGCCACAGACTGTTTTTAAAATAACATCCTTTTTCCAGGTCTACCAGGTCTTGTAGACATTTGCTAATAACATTGTATTAGATAGAGAATTTCTCCGAGTAGCTTTTATGGAAAGAAATACTCAGTGACTCAGCTGTACCATTTAGTTGTCAAATTAAAAAAAAAATAAATAAAAATCCGCTATTGTTATCGATTTATTGATCTCAATGTTTTGAAAATGCATGCATTAGATTTGTATACATATACATATAAATATTCTATTTTATATTAGCATCATTGTAAATGATTAAATAAAAATGTTTAAACCCATTTTTAAGGAATATAATAATTTTATCTTACTTGTTTCAGATTTTTCTACAATAATATGCCATCAGGTGTACCTAGTAATATTATTATTAATATTGAATGTAATAATCATAAATTCACGAAATGATACTAAATAAAAAAACAAAGGAAAGGGATCATCTACCATTTTCGTTACGTAATTTTCTTAAATTTTAACCCCTATATGATATAATGATATTTGCTTCGACCCCCACTTAAATGCGAACTGAATTAATAGATCCCAATAAGAAAATCCAAGTATTTTGGTTGGATTTTCATTTTTTCAGTTGAAAAGTCTACTATTAAATTTTTGATTAAAAAGTCAACTTTTTTAGTAAAAATTTAATTATTTTGTTGAAAATTTAACAATTTTGTTCCAAAGCCATCCTTTTTGGTTGGAAATTCAACTGTTTGATTAAAAATTCGCCTTTTCGTCTTGAAAATTCAACAATTTGATTGACATTTTTGTTCTTTCATGACTGAAAAATGTTTTTTGGTTGAAAAATCAACTATTTTGATGAAAATTCGTTTTTTTTTTGTTTCAAAATTCATCTCTCTTTGTAGAAATTTCATATTTTTTGTTCAAAAAGCAACTGCCTATTCAACAATTTGGTATAAAATTCAACTATTTGTTCGAAAGATGAATTACTTTTTAAAAAATTAATTTTTTAGTTGGAGATTCATCATTTTAGTTAAGAATTCATTTCTTTGGTTAAAAACTCAACTAAAGTGCTGAAAAATCTTTTTTCTTCCGTTTGAAAATTACTTTTTTTACCTAAAAATTTATCTATTCCATTTTTGGTTGAAAATTTATCTTTTTTAGTATAAAATTCATCTTTTTGAGTTAAAAATAAAACTGCTTAGTTAAAAATTATTCTTTTTCGGTTAAAAATTAACTTTATTGTTGACTGTTCAACTATTATGTAGAAAATTTGAATATTTGGCTAAAAAATTCAACAATTTGGTATAAAATTTAACTATTTGTTCGAAAGTTAAACTACTTACTTGAAAATTAATTTGTTTAGTTGAAGATTCTTCATCTTAGTTAAAAATTAATATTTTTGGTTGAAAATTGAACTCATATGTTGAAAAATCTTGTTTTTTGCTTAAAAATTAATTTTTTTAAATTGAAAATTCAACTATTTCATTTTTGGTTGAAAATTTATCTCTTTTAGTAGAAAATTCGACTATTTGGTTAAAAGTTCATGTATTTTGTTAGAAATTCGTCCTTTTTGGTAGAAAATTGAACTATTTGGCGGATAATTTATATAATTTGTTGAATATTCGTCTTCTTTGTTAAATTCAACTGTTTTTTTATTCAAGATAAAAATCTTCTTTGTTCGAAATATCAACTATTACATTTTTTGTTTTGGTAGAAAATTCGTTTCTTCATATTAAAAATTAATTATTTTTAATAAAAATTTAACTATTCCATTTTTTTAAACAAAATCTTTGTAGTATCAAAATTTAACTATTTGGTTGAAAATTTATGTAATTTGTGGAAGATGCGTCTTTTTTGATAGAATCATAATCTTGGTCGTAGAAAATTTAAATATTTGGTTAGAAATTAACTTTTTTGTTGCAGATATAACTCATTTGTTGAAAATTCGTTTTTTTTTGGTTTGAAAATGGTAGAAAATTCAACTATTTGTTTGGAAATTAACTTTTTTGTTGATAATTATTATTTGCGGTATGAAAATTCAATTATTTGGTGGAAAATTCATGTATTTTGTTCAAGATTCAACCATTTCGGTAGAAAATCCAACTAACCCGACTCTCGGTTTAGGAACAGTGTCGGAGGTTGCCAGCAAATAGCCTTGTTCCTAGATCGGGAGTATCGAAACATAAACAGTTAGGGCTGCCTGAACTGTTACCGATTGAAATGCATAATATTACGCAATATACTCGACTGAGTACTCGCGCACTGCGGCCTTTCCGAGGCGAGAGTCGCAACCGTCTCTCGCCCCTTGAGCTGAGCTGAGATACTGCGTGGAGCAGCAATTCTAGGAATTCTTAATCCGCGAGTTCCTAAACCGAGAGTCGAGTGTATTTGGTTGACAAGTAACTTTTTTGTTGAAAATTCAACTATTTTGTTGAAAACTGATTATCGCGGATTTTTCTGAATCTTCACGTTTCGAGACCCCCTGAATCCGAAAAACCCGGTTTTACGACCGTATCTGTCTTGTCTGTCGTCATCGTCGTTGTTCTCGTTGTTGACTTTTTTGGATAAAAAGAAAATGATCTAAGTTGTAGCATTTTCAAAATCCAAACAAAAAAAACGAAAATGAACATTTTAAGCCAAACAACGCAGAATATGAAAAATGTCAGAAGAAGAAAAAAGTTAGTTTTTGAAAGCCCCACATGGATATCATAACAACTTTTTAAATTTTCTTGAAAAATCTTAAATTCAAATTTTTATCGCACAAAAAAATAATGAAAAATCAATAATTCCATTTTGCGGTCATACTGTGCAAGATACGAAAAAAGATGAATCAAAAAAAGTAGTGCACCCAGAAAAGATCTACAAATTTGTTATTATTCACTTTTTTATAGTACACGTAGTTTTTGTTTTATTCGTAAAAAACAACATTGAAAATTAAAAAATTTAATTTTTGGACAAACGACACAAACTATGAAAAAATGGACAAAAGGTGCTCATCCAAAAAAGAGATACAAATTTGTTATTCATAATTTTTTGATAGGACGCGAAGTTTTTGTTTGAATCATAAAAAATTAAAATTAAGAAATTAAATTTTTTGGAAAAAGACATAATGTACGAAAAAAAATTAAGACAAAAGTTTTTTTTGTAGATTTTTTTTCAATCTTAATTAAAAAAGACAAAAGTTGTTCACCTAAAAAGGATCTACAAAGTTGTTATTAATAAGTTTTAGATAGAATCAGTAGATTTTCTTTTAATAGTAAAAAACAAGATTAAAAATAAGAAATTAAACTTTTGAAAAAACGACACAAGAGACGAAAAAATGAAAAGACAAAAGTTGTGAAACCAAAAAAAAAATAAAAAAATTTGTTATAAACTCTTGTTATAAAAATATATCAGAAATAAAAAAAAGTACCTTTTGGGAAAAGGACACAAGTTATAATAACATTTTATTTAACAAAATTTTTCGCCTAAATTATGTCTACAAATTGGATGAAAACCACTTCACGCCAGGAAGCGTATTTTTCGTACGAATCGTAAAAAATAACATTGAAAATAAACAAATTAAATTTATGGAAAAACGACACAAGTTGCAAAAAAATATTTAATAACAAAATTGTTTTTTCTCATAGGATACGCACTTTGTCAATTATAAAAACAAGACAATGCAAATACGTACATATGTTTCAATACCAATGCATATTATGAATTGTAATAATATAAATTTATTGAAATGATAAATTTTTCAGGGTAGCTGAGAATAAAATTTAATGCAAAATAAGAAACGAATATTAAAGTAAATAGTTATTAACATTTTATTATATCACTAAATAGTTCTTAAAAAATAAAAACTATTTTTCAAATACACTTATATAGAAAAAATTAGTTTTTACGAAGATATTAACAAAATAGGGCAAAATGGAGCGAATCCCATGCATTCACAATCACCAAATTACAGTTGTCCATGCTTTGACCTTTAATTTTAGGCAGTGTGTGCTCTACCGGTACCAACAAAAAACTTCTCTGCCGGTACCGGCAAAAAATTTCCCTGCCGGTACGGGCAAAAAAGTTGTCTTCCAGTACATTATTACACTTTTATTACATCTTTTATTACAGTTTCATTACATTATTATTGTCATTGCACATAATATTATTTCTGTGGCCAGTCAAAGGGGTGTCTTTCCGCCCTCCCCCCACGAGACCCCGGAAGGGGGTAGAGGTCCGACCAACATTATTTCTCTGTCTAGTCACACGCGTGCCTTCCCGCCCCAAAGAGACATTGGAAGTGGGTAGGGGTTTGACCAAAATTATTTCTGTGACCAGTCAAAGGGGTTCCTTCCCGCCCCCATGAGACATTGGAAAAGGGTAGAGGTTTGACCAACTTTATTTCTGTGACCAGTCAAAGGGGTGTCTTTCCGCCCCCACGAGACATTGGAAAAGGGTAGGGGTTTGACCAACATTATTTCTGTGACCAGTCAAAGGGGTGCCTTTCCACCCCCACGAGACGTTAAAAAGGGGTAGGGGTTTCACCAACATTATTTATGTGACGACTTAAAGGGGTGCCATTCCGCCCCCCCCCCACGAGAAGCGGGAAAGGGGTAGGACTTTGACCAACATTATTTCTGTGACCAGTCAAAGGGGTGTCTTTTCTCCCTCAAGAGACGTAGGAAGGGGGTAGGGGTTTGACCAACATTAATTCTGTGACCAGTAAAAGGGTGCATTGCCGCCCCCACGAGACGTTGGAAAAGGGTGGGGGTTTGACGAACATTATTTCTTTGACGAGTTAAAGGGGCGCCTTCCCGCCCCCCACGAGAAGTTGGAAAGGAGTAGGAGTTTGACCAACATTATTTATGTGACGAGTTAAAGGGGTGCCATCCCGCCCCCAAGAGACGTAGGGAGGGGGTAGGGGTTTGAGCAAAATTAATTCTGTGACCAGTCAAAGAGGTGCCTTCCCACCCCACGAGACGTTTGAAAAGGGTGGGAGTTTGACCAACATTATTTCTGTGAGCAGTCAAAAGGGTGCCTTCCCGCCCCACGAGACGTTGGAAAAGGGTGGGGGTTTGACAGTCTCTTCGGTATCCTGGAAATATGTTTTTTTTACTGGTACCGGCAGAGAACTTTATTGTCTGTACCGGCAGAAAACTTTTTTTCCGGTACCGGCAGGGAACTTTTTGGCCGGTACCGGCAGAGAACTTTTTTGACGGTTCCGGAGTGGATACACTCCGTTAATTTTAAAAGGTATGTGTACAAATGTGGGGGAAACATAAAGACCGAGCGCGCAGCGCGAGGTAAATATATTATCGAGCGCGAAGCGCGAGAATCAAAAGTCGCGCGCCCAAGTCAGCCGCGCGCGATGCGAATGTGCCCGCACAGCAGGCAGATTTTTTTTCTTGAAATCATGGGCAGGATATTCTGAGTAACATCTATTACTCAATTCGAATTTTATTGTAAATATATATTGTTGCTGACTTGCTGAAATATATTGTGTATTTTTTATTTCCTTTAACTAATGCCTGATTCGTTTGAAATTAGATTTTTATAAATTATCATCTTAGTTATTTTGATTTTTAAATTATAAAATTAAGGGAGTGTAAAAAGTATATTAGTATTATATTATAATAAGTATATTATTATTATTATTATACCATTAAGCCATTTCCCTTTCGGGGTAGGCGTGACTTGCTCGGTTGGAAAATAGTAGTGTGTGTATGGGTATATAGGTATAGGGTAGGTAGGTATATAGGTATGAGGTAG
>CAKNYM010051415.1:253332-268809 GCA_932195095.1 Andricus curvator | reverse complement strand
TTATGTCTCGGACCTCAGTGACACAGACTTTTTCAATTGGGTTTTCTAATGCATTATGTTCTATGTCGCAGTTTTGTTGTCCTATATCTTCTAAACTAAAGTTACTTTATCTAGTAACTGTGACTAGTTACAGTTACAAGTAACGTAACTGTAACTAGTTACTCTAAAAAGTAACTTACCCAACACTGCTTCTTTTTTATTATTATTTTTTTAATCTATGTGCATAATTATAGCAGCTCTTTCATTATATGAATCAATAATGTTCAATTACATTTTAATAAATTGAAATTCATATCAGATCTCGTGGTTTGGTTATCTTCCCTTATTTCTGCGATTTGTATGATTACACGACATATGGGACGAACAATGAGGAGTCGGGGGAGCGGTTTTGATTCCAGCGTTATTATGCTGGTGGTCAGGACTCAGGTATAATGTTCACTGGAATGTGTCAGCTGTCGATTTGCCTGAAGCAAAATTCTGCTTGGGACTCTGTGTTGGATTAGTACGAATTGATCGGTACACTACGTGTACTCACAAAATTACACACACATGTCATGCCCTCGCCAACATCCGCGAATAATGCATAATGTAGGAGCTGATATTTACCAGAATATTTTATCGAAAATGAACAGAAAATTGAAAATCTAAAAAGCTCCATATTCCCTCTGCTCACTTTCATTCCATCGATTATGTATTACTATTAGAGCTAATGACATACATTTTAATTAATTACTAATTAAAAATTACGAAAGCAATTTCAATTACAAATCCAAATTAAGAATAAGAAGGTTTAAAAGGTTCTATTTTTGTAACTGAAGTTCTAGAAATAACTTGCAGGAGTCAAATCTAAACCGAATTTGAATTTTTCTTTCGGGAAAATTCTTTACTCAATTTTGAGGAGACTAGCATTTGAGGGAAAAGCCCATTTCTAATACAAACTAAAAATTTCGAATAGCTATTCATTTTTTGAGTTTATTTTTTCATTTGTTTTTGAGGTTACACAAGTATAATTTTTATACAATTCTTGAGAAGATTCAAAAAGATTTTTGATGATTTCAGAATATTTGAACCTTCAACCAAAAAAGATTAATTTTCAAGCAGCTGTATTTTTAAGAAAAACAGATGCATTTTTTCACCGAAAGAGACGAATTTTCGACGAAACAGGTATATTTTTAACCCGAAAATATGATTTTTAAACAAACAAATTAATTTTCAAACAAATACATTAAGTTTCTACGAAGAATAATATTCTACGAAAACAGACGAATTTACGACCAAATAGTTGCATTTTCAACCAAAGAGATGAATTTTCAATGAAAATGATGAATCTTCAACAACAGCAAAATCATGTTTAACAACGTTGGTACCAACTTTTAACCAAGCAGTTGAATTTTCGACCAAAACAGACTAATTTTAAATCAAAAAGATGAATTTCCTACATAGAAGATTAATTTTCTGCCCAAAAAAAAACTAATTTTTAACAAAATTGTTGAATCCTAAATAGAAGAAATGGACTTTTAACTAAACTAGTCAATCTTCTATAAAAAAAGTAAATTTTTAGCAAAGAATTTCAACTTTTAACCAATTAGTTGAATTTTTAACCAAAAAGATGAATTCTCCTAAAAAAATGTAATAGTTGATATTTCAATAAATGAATGAACGATTTTTCAAAAAGAAAGTTTAATTTTTTATCCCGAAAATATGAATTTTCCACCAAAAAAGGACCGATTTGCAACAAAACAGTTAATTTTCTAACAATCAAGACAAATTTTTAACTAAAATTAATATGTAACAAAAATGTAATATTTGATATTTCAATCAAAAACAGCTGAATTCATAAAAAAAATTTCAACAAAATATAGTTGAATCCTAAACCAAAAAGATAAGTTTCCTACAAAGAAAATTAATTTTATGCCAAAAAAGACGAATTTTCAACAAAATGGTTACATTTTCAACCAGGGAGATAAATTTTGGACGAAAATGATGAATCTTCAAGCAAAAAAAAATTTAACAATATTGGTACCAACATTTGAACAATTAGTTGAATTTTCACCCAAAAAGATGAATCCTCAGCGAAAAATGTAATAGTTGATATTTTAATCAAAAAATAATTTACTTTTAAATGAAAAATATTTGAATTCATCTAAAAAGACGAATTAAAAAAAAACAGTTACATTTTCAACCAAAGATATGGATTTTTAACTAATGAGATGGATTTCTGGATAAAATGATGAATCTTCAACCAAAAAAGTGAATTTTTAACAAAGAAGTTCAACTTTTAACCACTTTTAACCAAAAAAGTTAATTTTAAACAAATAGTTACATTTTCAAACAAATATATGTATTTTCTGTGAAAAAAAATTAATTTTGTACCAAAAAAGACGAAGATTCATCGACATAGTTAAATTTTCAACCAAAGAGATCAATTTTAAACACAGATAATGAATCTTCGAACAAAATTAATTTTTAACAAAATATTTTAACTATTGACTGAGTAGCTGAATTATTAACTAAAGTAGATAAAATATCAACTAAAAATATAACAGTTAATACTTCAATAAAAAAAGAATTTACTTTCAAATCAAAAACAGATGAATTCGTCTAAAAAGACAAACTTTCAACAATATAGTTACATTTTCAACCAAAGAGATGGATTTCGAACTAAAATGATGAATCATCAACCAAAAAAGTGAATCTTCAAAAAATGAAGTTCAACTTTTAACCAAGTACTTGAATTTTCAACCAAAAAAGTTAATTTTAAACAAGGAAGTTCAACTTTTAACCACTTTCAACCAAAAAAGTTAATTTTAAACAAACAGTTGAATTTTCAAACGAATACATTAATTTTCTGCGAAAAAAATTAATTTTATACCAAAAAAGACGAAGTTTCAACGACATATTTACATTTTCAACCAAAGAGATAAATTTTAAACTAAAATGATGAATCTTCAAACAAACAAAATTAAATTTTAACAAAGCAGTTCAACTTTTTATTTTTCCACAAACCAGCACTGGAAAATTGGATACTGTATCATTATTAATGTTATTTTGCTTCTTTATTAAAAAAATTTCCCTGAAATATTAAATAAAACTGTCGTCTGAAAATGAGATCATACAAGAGGTGACATATAAGCCCGAAACATAAATTTTCGATGGTGAAAAATTCGATAATTAAATCCCCTATTTCGAACTTGTTTTTTCCATCGCCAGAGCCCGCCAGTCGTTGGTCCAGGACAGCATCCCCCGAGAGTTCCTGCACCCTTCTGGAAATAAAGGGAACTAAAATGAGGGTTGCCGTAAGTCTCGAGAGCGCAGGCCACCCCAAACAATACATGCGTGCGCGTTATACTCGAATATTTCGACTCTCTTAATTTTTTATCATCACAAATAACAATTAGAATTCATAATAATTTTTTAAACAATAACTAATCGTGCCGAAAAGTTTCCTAAAACTTTGTAGAGGAAAAATTGAAGTTTAGACCTTGGAAATAGAGTATCATTTTAATGGGAGAAATGTGTGAAATGCATTATGGGGGTGCGAATAAAATGGCCGTGATACGTTAACCGAGCTTTATCAATTATTCGCGAGTGTGTGCGCATGCATGTATGTACACGTGTTTGGGGCTGTGTTGGGCACGGGGGACAATTGAAGAGGTGCGGGCTTTCCAATTAGTATCTAATCGGCTTAGACGAATTGTGGTCGCAAAGTGCAAAGACATGAGATTGTCTTACGTTGCGCTGGTGCGCAAAAAATTTTGCTGATATTCGGAAGGAGAGGAATTTTGTCGTGTGAGCTTTAAAAATAATATCGGTAAGTGATATCCTGGTTATCGATCCTGTTTTCTGACACGCAAGGAACTGCTTTTGTCCTTGAAATGGCAGGTCGAATCAAACATATTTCTTCGAAAAGATTCAAATTGACTTTTTTAAAAAGAGTGTTTTGAAAAGGTTATAATTATAAAAGATTGAAAAAGTAAATTAGTGATATTAATATTAATTAATAAATATAAATATATAATAGATGTATTGTAAATTGAAGAATGGTATGTATCCCTTATAATGCTATATTTCTTTTAAACTTTGTCAATCTGTTTGAAATAATAGTAAAAACTGTGTAGATATTATAAATTTAAATATAAAGTTTATTTGAAAAATTAATAGTTTGTGTTGTTTATTTATATAGGGATTCGATTTTGCCTGAAGAATTAGGAAAAATTGATAACATGAGGTCCTACGATGGTGAGAGCAGTTCTGGAGAGGAAGATGATAAACGAGAGGTTTTACCGGAAGTACATTTACAACCAGGACCTTGGCAAAGATCTCATCCAACTTGGGCCTGGGATCATCGTAGCAGCGTAAGAATTTATATTTAAAAAAATGTTAATAGGTTTTCAAAAAACAAGCCTTTATTAAAATATAATTAAAAGAGACAAAATAATATACACTGAAAAGGGGGTTGAGTAATAATAATAATAATAATAATATGGTAATTAAAAATAAAAGCTTGGGACGTAAATATTGAACCTTACATATATGAGTAAGAAATTTTATTATTTACGCCCCATTTTATTTTTAGTCACCTCATTATTATTATATTAAAATTGCAACCCCTCTTTTCCGAGTGAATTATTTTGTTTACTTTTATTATATTTCAATGAAAGCTTGTTTAAAAAAGGCCGTGGCCACGTGTACCAAAATTTCGGTATAAAAAGCCGGATTTTTTCGGTATGAATATGGGAAGCTGGAAAATGGGCTATTTGTACCGAAATTTTTGTATGAATAGCCAGATTTTTTCGGTACTTGTCGACACTCAATAAAAAAAGTTTCTTTTATTTAATTAACTTTTTAATTTTTTTTCAACTTAAATTTGATAGCATTTTGTATTGTGTTTAAGGTCAGGAAAATGAAAATGGCTTTTAGTCAAAATTTATAACTCTTATAATTTTTTTTCTGTAATTTTGAACCTGCAGATAAAATTTTTTGTATTTTGCCGAAAGGGTTTTGCATCCCAGATAAAAGTGTCAAAAGTTATTTTGGCGCAGATTAATAAATATTAAGTTATTGTTATTTTTGCTTCCTCATAGAGGAAGCTTTATAATGGTAACAATTTCGAAAAAAAATTTATTCGTTTGAATGAACGTTCCTCAGTTATATAATGTCTAATACAATTTTTACCACTAATATCTCAAAACCGAACAAAGGTTTTTTATAGACATTTATCACAATTTCTTTAGCAATTTACAATATTTTTAAAATGGGTTTTTTATAGTAAAACTTTTTTCATTATCATAATTCAAAGTTGACGCAAGAATATAAAAGATTTCTTGACTTGAGACAATTGAGTAACCTATAATATTAATACATTTTATTGAAGAGTATTGATTCACCTATTTGTATTTTTCATTTTGACTTACTCTATGAAGAAGAAAATATATTTGCTAATTATTCATAATGAGAAAGCAAAGTGATCTTCAAATGAGCACTATAAAATTGTAAGTAACAAAGTAGAAGGAACCCGAGATAGAATTCACAGCTAGTTTATGTTTTTTTTTTAAATTAGTGTTTTTTGAAAATATCTAAAAAATTACAATAATATCTATGTAATATATTTTTTAATGACGAAAATAAATGTTCTATTTCAAAAAAGTGGTGTAACGACATGTCTTGAAAATCTTGCACTCATTGTTGTTGAAACCCTTATTGGCTTTTGAATGACTAGAAAATGCTTCGTTCATTACATTTGAAATTTATAAATAAAATCCGCTGCTAACTTTCAATTCGTTTAAAACTGGTAATTTATTTTGCGATTGTTATTGTGCCGAGACATTCCATTGTTCTTGCAAATACCAATTTTCAAATACCAAAATTATTGTTCTTGCAAAAACAAATGTTGTTTTATTAGATTGTATAAGATTTCACAAAAATTCAAAAGATTCCAGAAGATATCTTTAGATTATTTTTTTTAATGTGAAAGTTTCTGAACTATTCCAAAATATTTTAAGGAATTTCAAGAGATTTCGAGGAATTTGAAAGATTTTCGAGGAATTTTAGACAAATGTTTAATTGAAATCGTTCTCAATCAAAAAGCTTCAAATTCAAATAATTGTACAGTTGTAGAATTAAATAAATTCATATTTGTAGCATACTAGCATTTTAAGTTGAAAAATAAATTTAAATTTAAATTTTCAAAAAGAACCTATACGTTTTTTTCACTTAGAGGCTTTATTATTCAGTTTTATGTTCAAAGCGTTAAAAATGAAAAATATCCAATTTAAATTATTTTAAACAAACAATTTTGAATTAAAGGGGTCAATTTTTTGAAATCTCTCAATATTTTACAATTTTAAAGTAATAGTCAATTTGAAATTAGAATTCTGTTCTGAATATTAGAATATTAAATTAATGGACTTAATAGTTGCACAATTAATTTAAAATTATAAACTTTTAAAGTAAAATGGCTAAAAGGCTAAAAAGCATAAATGATTTCAGTGCTAAGTATTTAAAACTGAAAATCAATCAATTTCATAATTTAAAAAGTGACTAATTTCATACTCAAAGCATTCAAATTCAATGGTTTTGAATTTGAAGTGTTTCATGTTGCCCAATTTCAAATTTGAGTGTAAAATAAAAAACTGAAGACTTTCAAAACCTTATAATAAAACATTTTCAGATTGATGTTTTCAAGTTATTTCTAAAGATTTCAAGGAATTTTTTAAGACCTAAAGAGACCCCGAAGTATTTTTAAAAGATTTAAGGATCGTCAAAGTATTTCAAAATATTTCCAGGGATTTCAAAATATTTCTAATGGTTTCGAGGGGGTTCACAAGATTTCAAGTGATTTTTAACAAAATTAAGGAATTTCAGAGGATTTCTAGCAATTGCAAAATTTTCAAACTGATTTCAATGGGACTCTAAGCATTTCAAGTAATTTCAACAGGTTTAAAAAATTATGATGAATTTAAAATTATTTCAATAAAATGTATGGGATTTTACGGACTTTAAAATTTTTTTAATTGCTTATAATGGATTAAAGTTTTTTTTGAAGTTTTTCGAAATATTTGAAATTATTTTAAAGGATTTGATGGGGTTGCAGAGAAAAGTTTTCAAAAGGTTTTAAGAGTGGTTAAACCCTCATTTAATACTAAGGCATAGGTATTTGAAGATGAATAAATATTTATTTATATTTTTGTATAGGTATTGTTTCCAGTAAACCGCTAGTAGCCATTTCCTGCTATATTTTCAAATCACAAATATTAGAACTCATAAGTAAAGTACTTATTTAATTAAAAATACTTATTTTGGACTGATTTAGCCCTTTTCAGTGCGATATAACTTAGTACTTAAAACACGGAAATATTCAAAAATCGCGCGCATAGCGCGCGTGTTTGTTCCCTAGATCTTTATAAAATGTATTAAATTTTATAAAACATTACTCAATTTTAAAGAGTGGATCTTGAGAAGGAAGGAGAAATAGGAAATGGAACTATGTGGAAAAGTAGTGTATGAGGACCCTGAAAAAGTATAATTAATTTGCATTCGATCGACGAACGCCTTGATTTTGCGCGTTAACAAAATATGTTTGAAAAAATTCATATTTTCGTAATTTTGATAATTTCGTGTATATATTTTTGTAGGTTGCAAAATTATTTTTTGAAAACAGGGGTCTACTATATATTAATAATCTCTGATGCGGCTGCAAATAAAAATCTGTAAAAATTTGGGGAGTTGTTTAAGGCCTCAAAAAATGCAAAAAAAATCTACATCCTCGAAAATATCAAAATTACAGAAACAAAAGTTTGTTTAAACATATTTTTTTAATTAATTATACTTTTTCAGGTACCTAATATGCTATACTTGTACGCATAGTTCTATTTCCGATTTCCAAAATTTTGTTTTTTCGACCCATCCTACCTTTTGACTGGGATCCAAAAGGAACCCCTAGGCCTTTTTTTTATACCACCATTTTTTAATCTGAGCATGGTTTTTTATAAGTGAAGGAATCTATGCCGAACTCACAAAAAATTTAGTTTTATCGATTTTGTTTTAAATTTGCAAAATTTATTACGAATGAGAAAATAAAGTAAACTGAAATGATTTGCTCAAAAATAATTTTTTTCCGATGTTAACGCGTTGTTATTATATCTTAGATGTATTTTATAGTTGAACCAATAATTTCCTATTTAGCTAAGAATAACCCAAATTACCCAGAATTCTGTATTTTTGTCTTCTTCGTGCTCATTTTCTGTGTCTTTCGAATTTTTAATGGGTAAAAGTAAAAAATATATCTCTCAAAATTTATTAATATATTTTGAAGTTGATTTGATGTTATTAGAAATGAAAATAAAGTGTTAAATTAGTTTAGAACTGTTTGAAAGCAATAAGAGGAAGTAGGGAACTTTTTGGTTAAGGTTGCATTATAAAGTATAGCTTTGGATATTACATGTTTTGTAAAATTATATATTATAAGAGAAATATTGAAAAGTATTTATGAATTCCACAAGGTGTTTACATATTTAACAAGTTTAACCTATTTACGTTATGAATCTGTAATAAAAAATTAGAATTGTTTAAAATCATTATATTTTATGGATAGACGTTGAAACCCAGCTAAAATTTTTTTTCGACAACTTAAGTTTGATAATCGAATTCATGATATTCCAGACATACAGAAAGAATTTTTTTTTTGTATAGTATTGGCCAGATATCTATAAGTAAATAATTCGATATTAATTATTTTTTGTTAACTGGTCTTACGTCAATATTTTTGTTCAAATATTGATTTTATTTTTAAGTTGTGAATAAATAACTCTCTAGCTCCACTGGGATTCGAACCCAGGCTTTCAGATTGCCGGTCTGGTGCTCTTACCCACTAAGCTACAGAGAGTACGAGATTTATTTTTCATTACTCCCCGCAAGCAAATTCCGATTTAATTCTTAGTCTTGTAGGATTCTAACTTCTTCTGACATGTTTTTATGAAAATCATTTGTTTATATTACGGTATTGAGCATATATATTCATAAGTAAATCATTTGGTGTTAATTCTTTTTAGCTTAGTGGGTCAGGACACCAAACCGGCAATCTGAAAACCAGGGTTCGAATCCCAGTGGAGCTAGAGAGTAATTTTTTCACAACTTAAGAATAAAATCAATATGTAAAAAAAATATTGATATAAGACGAGTAGACGAAAAACAATTAACATCAAATTATTTACTTTTAAATATCTGGTCAATACCGTAACAGAAAAAAATATCATTTATACAAAAACATGTCAGAAAATATTAGAATCCTACAAAACTAAAAATTACGTCGGAATTTGCTTCTAGGGGACAAATGAATCTCATACTCTCCGTAGCTTAGTAGGTAAGAGCACCAGATCAGCGATCTGAAGACCTGGTTCGAATCCCAGCGGAGCTAGAGAGTCATTTTTTAACAACTTAAAAATAAAATCAATATTTCAACAAATATATTGATATAAGACCAGTAGATAACAAAGAATTATCATCCAATTATATACAGAAACAATCATTGTTTCCATTTTTTCAAAAAATGGATTTATCACATTTCGTTCGCTTACTCCTCGATTATAATCTCAAACTCAATTATAGATATATGTATGGAAATTTGAAAACGTTTTGAATTGATGTTAAATATAAAAAAATAAATGTATATTTACCGTATTCAGCATCAGTTACCGGCCCATTCAGCCGCGTCTCTGGAGGCGATGAATTTTCCTGGACCAGGAATGTCTCATCCAGGAGTCTCTGGACCTCCGGCTGGCTATTCTTCTTCAGAACATCCTCAAACTAATCCGGGAAGAAGAACTCCTCTAGGAGCTGTTGGTCTCGGAGGTTTCTACTTTCAGCAGCAACCGCAACCACAAGCTTCCTCCAGTTCTCTCTCTGATGAAAATAAGCCAGATCACGAAAGGTAATCCTGGAAAACATTATTTCAAATTTGGAAATCGTTTTATTTTAGCTAATCAAGGAAGAATTTTCATTTTAATTTGCGAATGTTGATGTACTGTGTCCTTCTGAACACATGGAATTGTTTAAGACTTCTCGTTTAAACGCCAAAAGTTAAGCAGCGCTTGTTTCGGCTATACTCGGATGGGGGCCGTCGAAATATATGTGACAATTATTAGCTTTTTTGTTAAATCAATAGATAAACGTTTGACTAGTACTACTATTAATTTATTTAAATTACTTAATTACTTAATTATAATTAAGATTATCTTATTAAAATACTTAATTTATTTAAATTTATTAAATTACTACTATTATATATATAGTAACTATTCTTTTGTTGCTCCAACAAAGAAATTCCTACTGATGCTTACATGAGGGGGTTAAAAACATGAATGAGGCCCTGGTTTAGGAAAAATTTATTTCAGCGTTAAATCCTTTTTTGTTATCTGGCAATTCATCAATATGAACTAGAATTTCTAAAAATAAATGTACTGAATTGACGAGTATTTGAATTTTGACGGCTATTAAAAAAACACCAATGTTTTCTTTAAACTTTTATAGTTTTGTTCCAATTCTCTTTTCGCATTCTGGTAGGTTTTGTCGTTCTGTTTAGAAATCCATCGGAAAATTTGAAAAAAGTTTTAAATTACTAAAACCGTGACGAATTGTTTGAAAATATAAAGAGTCGATTTTCAAAAAAAATGAAGACTTATTTTTTTTAACAATTGTTTGCTAAAATAGGCTAAA
The DNA here is from genome assembly GCA_932195095.1 of Andricus curvator. Classification (NCBI taxonomy): domain Eukaryota; kingdom Metazoa; phylum Arthropoda; class Insecta; order Hymenoptera; family Cynipidae; genus Andricus; species Andricus curvator. The sequence goes on along the minus strand of CAKNYM010051415.1, from coordinate 258,096 downwards.
CTTGTTTGTTCGATTTTAATCATTATAGAGATCATTTTCTCTGAAATTTATGAATTAGTTTTCTCTATAACTAGCAGTAAACTAATATCTCTAGAATTTTGTTTTCCAACATTAAAAATGTTAACAATTTAAAAATCTGTTATAAATAAATTTTTAAGTATTAGGTTTTAAAAAATATTTTGAAATAATAATAAGCGCTTGACACTGAAAAATATATTAATTGAACGATAAATTGAAAACACAAACAAAATTTAAAAATGTCAGACTAAGGATTTTGAAAATTGAAACACTTCATTAGAAAGGAGTTGAAATTGTATCACTTCTAATTTAAAGCATTCAAAATTAAAAAATTAAACAAAATGAAATATTTTTATATTCGAATTTTAAAAACTGGATTATTTAAAATTCAAAGAAATTGAAATTGCATTATTTCTAGTTAAAAGCGTTCAAAATTGAATAATTAAAAATGTAAAACGTTTCAATTTGAATAATTATCAATTCGTAGCGATTCAAATTTGGCAAATTTAAATTTGTAACTAAATTAAATGTTTCAAAGTTTTTGAAATTTGAGCATTTGAATTTGTTATTGCAATAACAAAATTATAATTTAACGTTAAAATTGATTAGAAAAATTTTCAACTATGAACCTTTAAAATTGAATTATTCTAAAAAAACGTTAAAGATGAAGTAATTTTAAATGAGAAATATTAAAAAAAAATTACTACAGAACGTTGAAAATGAAACGAATCTGAACTCATTTAAAACTGAAAAAATGGAATGATCAAGAATTGTGATATTTAAACTTTTTTGTAATCAAACTCTTCAAAATTTCAATTATTTTAAGTAAATTTAAATCGTTTAAACTTTAAAAAAAATGTAATCGTTGATTATGTCTACTTTTCTAAATTTAACCGTTTCAATTTTAATTGAAAAATCAAAACTTATGAAAGGGAAAAATTGAAAATTCAGCGCTGAACATGACAATTCAGAACTCTAAAATTGTAACCATTAAAAATTGAAGATAATATTCAATTACTGAGGTATTAATTTCAGATAGTTCCATTTTTATCTATTTTGATCTTAAACCCACAATTTTTTCACATTTTATTTTCAAATCGTTAAACTTTTAACACTATATTTAGAATTATTATTCAATCTCGAAATCTTCCAACCAAATATTTGTTTAATTCAAAATAATTCATTTTTTCAAATTTTCAACCAAAGATCCGACAATTTAAAGATATTTTATTGAAAATAAAATAAAAAGAATACAAACCAATATTGTTATAATTCCAATTTTTGAAATTACACATGTCAAGGATTTCAATACGAAAGTTTCAAGACTTCAAAAACTGAAATGTTTTAGAATTGCGCATTAAAAACTATAATTTAAAATTGAAATTATAGAAATTTTAAAGATGATAAATATATCATTAATAAGTATCATATCATGTAGTTATGTAGTATCAAATGACATTCAAAGTGTGACATACAAAATATCTAGACATTCAAAAAAGGGTTTCGTAGCCTATTAAGACGTTAATTAAGTTTTCAAAAATTTCCTCTCCTCCCCTACTTCCCCTATACTCACTATACTCTCTGCTTCCCCTCCGCTTCACCACCCTTCCCTAACTACTTCATCCACTACTTCCCTCTCTCCTCACTTCCCCAGCCAACACTCCCCTTTCCCTACCTTACTTCCTTTTCTCAGCCCCAACTCCCCCTCCCCTACTCACCTGCACTACCCTGTTAGCCCCCCTCCCCTGCTACCCTCACTACCACTTACTTCCCCTCCATTTATTTCCCCTCACTCCCCCCTAATGTTCCATCACTCCTCTTACTTCTCCTCCAATCATTTCCCCTCACATCCGCTACTGAAACTATAAGGACTTCTGCCCGCGGCTACGAAACCCTAAAAATGAGGTTTCTGTACAAAAAAATTCAGTGTCATTTTCACAGTTCAAAATTAAAGAATTTAAAAATTGTGAACCTTTAAAGTTTAATTATTCTAAAAACTTCCAAAAATATATGCTTTCTGAATAGGAACTTTCAATGTTTAAATGAATTCAAACTTGAAGCTATAAAAATTGATCAATTCCAAACTTCGTTTGAAAATTGAAGCATTCTTATATTAGGATCTTGAAACTAATTGTAAGTCGTTAAAAATTATTAATTTTCAAATTGTGCATCATGATTTTTAAAATTGAATGGTTTTAATCTTAAGTGCAAAATTGATAACTTGAAAATCAACGATAAGCATTTACATGCCAGGGTAATGACTTCATGCTGAATCAAGTGGAAAAACAATTTTATAAGATGTGAAACTGACGCATTAATACTAAAATGAACGCTTTCTTTTTTTTTTTGCTAAAACGATTTATTGAGTGGTGCTGATGAAAATTTCAAATTTGCTAGAAATGTCTATGATGCATACCGGAAATATTCTTGAAAAAAGTTCCAAAAATCGTGTTAGTGTAGACGCTGTAGACGGACATACCCCATTGCATTTTAGAGTAAAATGCTCTATCTCTATTCTATCTTTAATCCGCGCCGAGTTATGATTCTTGGAAGAACCACGATTTTTTTTCAAAAAGACTCTAAAAACCCCAATTCTGAATTTTGTTTCTATACTTTGGAACCTGTTAATTTTACGAAAAAATGTTCTAGATTTTAATTAAATTAAACGCAATTTCAAGTAATTCTAAAAACAACAATGAACTAGCCTCAATAAGTCATAAGTTATGGCCTCCCAAAGTTGACCACTTTTTACCTATTTTTCAGGGCAAATTACTCATGTTCATTTTTTTTAAATACATTGTTTGTGGGTAAAGCTATACGTTATTGATGCCAGAGAAAAAGTTATTGTGCAAGAAATTATGCGAAAATCTAAAAAAAAACATGTTTAGCCTTCATAGGTCAAGAGTTACGATTCTTAAAAAAAACACACATTTTTTTGGTATTTTCAACCAATTTTTTTCTAAAAAGCTCGTTTCGTGCATATCCTACGGAAGAACGGTAACAGGATGAATTACAGGGATTGAATTTTTTGATAATTTCGTAAACAATTTGTTTATATATTCTTTTATAATCAACAATTACCAATAATTGTTTCCTCTGCAATAATTAGTTCATCAATTTTTCGCATTTTTACATAAAATAATACAACCTTGTAAAGTAATCCCGTTAATAACATTTTTATAAATAATAAATAAACAATGTAAAATCAGATAATTTATAATTTTTCCTTCATTCACTTTCGCCAACAGATATTTTAGAAGTAATTTTCATAAAGAAAATATATAAAATATGCACACAATTGATAGAGTGAAGAGTCTTATTTAAACAATGGTTAAACAATTATGATATGCGTGAAGAGAGCTATTTTTAAACAACTTTTTTGGCTAAAAATAGCAAGAAAATGTGTTTTTTGGAGTCATAGCTTTTGAATACTGAAAGCTAGAAGATTTTTTTTAGATGTACGCATAATTTCCTGCACTATAACTTGTTCTCTGGCATCATTAATGTAGCTTTACACACAAACAAAGTATTTAAAAAAAACTGAACACGAGTAATTTGTCCTGAAAAATACGTCAAAACTGGTCAAAGTTTGGAGGCCATATTTCATGACCTATTGGGGCTAGGACATTGTTTTTTTAGAATTACTCAAAATTGCGTCTACTCTAATTAAAATCTAGATCATTTTTTCGTAAAATTAACATGTTCCAAAGTATAGATACAAACTTCAGAATTGGGGTTTTCAACCTGGTTTTGAAAGAAATCGGGAGTCCTTGAAGAGCCATAACTCGGCGCAAGTCTACGCAAACATGACTTTTGGAACTTTTTTCAAAAATATTTCCGGGATGCTTCGTAGTCATTTTTAGCAAATTTTTCATTTGCATCAGGATCTCTGAATAACCCGTTTTAGAAACAACAAAAAAAGCGCTTTACCTACTTAATACAGTGAAAAGATTTTTTTTTTCGCACGAGATGCCTGGACTGTTGACATAATAGAAAAATGTATTAGACAAAAGACACGCGACAAGCAAGAAACTGGCTGTGAATTGGATCTCGAGTGTTTCCACTTTGTTTGTATTTATAATTATATGGTGCTCATTTCAAGAGCACTTTGCTTCCTCGTAGAGGAAGCATTAGTTTTTTTTTCAATAATAGACAAACCAAACTCTTCATTTTGATCAATTCAAAAATAGAAATTTACAAAAAATACAAAATTACAAAATAATACAAACAATTTTTCAAATACAAAGACAAATCAAATTTTGTATTCGAAATTATAATTTTTCGAGCTGGAAAAGGGAAGGGAAAAGTTCTGTCGCACTCTATCCCTTTCCCAGCCTTATGATTTCTTTACAATAATTGTCAGAATTTGAAAATGTATGATCAAAAAGTCTTTTCTATTCATGCGTCAACTTTGAATTATGTCAATGAAAAAAGTTTTTCTGTTTGAAATAGATGATTCAAATATTATAAATGAGCATAACTTCCTTAATCTTCAATAAAGTGTATTAATATTATGGATTAATCGATATGCCTCGAATCAAGGAATCTTTTCCGTTCTTGCATCAATTTTGAATTATGTTAATGAAAAAAGTTTTATGTATATGTATATTCAGTGCATTGGAGTATTTCCTCACAGCGAATTTTTCTTCGACCGTTTTTTAAATAACATAGTTATTCATCACGAATAAAATTAATTTGGTCATACGGTCATATAAAATGCAATGGATTCAGATGTTAAAGAATCAT
>CAKNYM010051415.1:180658-238332 GCA_932195095.1 Andricus curvator | reverse complement strand
GAAAGTATCCATGATGCACCGAAAACAGGCGCTCCCCGTTTCACGAGCGCCTGTTCTGGGTTCATCATGGATACTTTCCTGGTGGCGGATTGCTCGTTTCCAGGCGCATAAATGAAGCACATTTTCAATTAATAAAAAAAAGCACATTTTTTGAAAAAAGGGCACTAATAGTTTGTGTATTATGCCATTGAGATTGTGTGGTTGAAATATTACATCAAACAATTCATCCTTGTAGGAGGAAACATGTAATTTGTAATACATGGGCTAAAAATCAAGCCTGAGGAAGCACCTTAAGATTTCTAAAAGGTTGTGTTCGTTTTTTTCATTGAAAATTTGAAATTTTAAACAAAAATCGTCACCAAGATTCCCAGTTTGCAAAAATTTTAGGTTATGTTAGCGCTTTAAACCGGAAATAGGTGTTCTTAATCATTAATTATTACATTATTAGATTTCAAAGATTAAACATTTTTCAACAATTTACGTTTTTCGAGGTTGTTGGCGTTTTTTACCCGAAATTTAATATTTTAAACAAATATAATTAGATTGGAAAATGTTCCGAATTATTGAACTATTATAGATTACGTTAGCGTTTTATACCAAAAATTGGTATTTTAAAACAAAAATCATTATATTACGAACAAGATGTTCAATTTTTTAATAGTTCAGGCATGTTAGTGTTTTTCGTCGGAAATTATTGGTATTTTTAATAAAAAATCATTCGTTTTCAAAGGATATTTACGATTTGACTGCAAATTTAGGTTATGCTGATGTTTTTTGTCGTTTTTATCAGAAATTGATATTTTTAAACAAAAATCATTAGATTTAAGTCCATATTTTTAATTCGTTAATTATTTATTTACTACTTAATAAAACTTATACATTTAACAGTAACCATTTTTCACAATCTTTGATCAGTTAAAGATTTATGTAATTATCATTACAATCCTTAAAATTATTAATTTTAACCACCTTTTTCACTTCATTTATAGCTCATACCTTTAAAAAGTATATTATATTTATTTATTTAAAGATACCAAAAATCTTATTCATAAGAATAACGAAAATTGAAATTTTTAAACTTATATTCCCAAAAAATGGATTTAAAATACTTTAAACTAGATATTTTCTGAACGTACCAGTGAGAATTGAATTCATTTGAAATATATGCTACATTTTGGAATTCGAAACAATATCATAAAGATTTATTCTGAAGGTATTAGAGGGAATTAAATTAAAAAAAAATTCTACTTTGCGGAATTAAAAACAATTCAATATACATATTTTCTGAAAGAAATGGAAGGAATTAAATAAATTTGAAATGTATCCTACTTTACGAAATTAAAAACAATTAATTATAGATATTTTTGAAGGTACTGGAAGGAATTAAATAAATGTAAATTTTGTCCTGTTTCTGGAACAGAAAATAATTCCGAGAGTCGTTGTTGTCGCTATGGAAACTGCCGGGAATTAAATTTTTGGAAAATGTATTTATCAGGACATTTCCTGATTTGTATCGCTGTCCTGATTTTCTGATCTTTTGTGCTATGTCCTGATTCTTCATGCCCTAAAAACGATAATTCGTGATTTTTATTGCATGGACCTTTTTGGTTGCTGATTCAACATTTCAGTTCAAAAACCTTTTTTCGTTCTAGAAAATTGAACTATTTTGTTGAAAAATCGTTTCAATTGGTTGAAAATAATTTTTTAACTAAAAATTTAACTATTCCATTTTTGATTGAAAATTAATTTTTTTGGTTAAAAATTTAATTATTTTGTAGAAAAATCATTTTTGTTCGGTTGAAAATTCAATTTTTTTCCTTTATTGACTGAAAAATCTTTCTTGGTTGATATATCAACCATCAACTATTATATTTTTCGTTGAAAATTCAGCTACTTAGTTGAAAATGGAACTACTTTGTTGAAAATTCATTTTTTTAGTTGCTGACTCATCATTTTAATTCAAAAATCTCTTTTTTTTTTTAGTTGAAAATGTAACTATTTTGTTGAAAAATAGGTTTTCTTCGGTTGAAAATTCAACTATTTGGTCGAATATGAACTGTGTTTTGTTGAAAATAAATATTTTCGGTTTAAAAATTCAACTGTTTTGTCGAAAAATTGCCTTTTTGGTATGAAAATTTCACATCTTGGATGACACTTTTTCTTTATTAGCATGGTTGAAAACTAATCCTTTTTGATTGATTGATTTTCAACTGTTTTTCTGAAAATTCGTCTTCTTTGGTTCCTTTTTTCGTTGAAAATTCAACTACTTAGTTGAAAGTGTTACTACTTTGTTAAAAATGCATTTTTTGTTTGATGATTCATCATTTTAATTCAAATACCTTTTCTTTTGGTAAAAATTGAACTATTTTGTTGAAAATTCGTTTTTTGTTTGGTCAAAAATTAATTTCTTTCACTAAAAATGTAACCATTCCATTTTTGGTTAAAAGTTTATATTTTTGCGTTGAAAATTCATGTATTTTGTTGAAAATTCGTCTTTTTTGGTAGAAAATTAATCTTCATGGTTAAAAATGCATTTTTTGTTCAAGAACCTTAAACATGGAAGAATTTCTTATTATAACTTTATTCTGAGAAAATTTTTAATTAATAACGTTTAAATCTAAACTTAAAACTTAAATTCGAACTAATTATTAGCACCCAATAAGATAATCCAACTATTTTTGATTGAAAGTTGATTCGTTTTGGTTTAAAATTCATCTTTTTTGTTGAAAATTGGTCTTTTTGGTTCAAATTTGAACTGCTTTGTAAAAAATTCCTTTTTTGGTTGCAGATTCATTCTTTTTGTTGAAAATTCATCTCATTGGTTGGAAATTTGACTACTTCGTTGAAAAATCTTTTTGTTGTTGTAACTCAATTGCTTTTACTAAAAATTTAACTTTTCCACTTTAGATTGAAGATTTACCTTTTTTAATCAAAAATTCAACTATTTGTTTGGAAATTGGTGTATTTTTTCCTTCTTTATTTGAAAATTCAACCATTTGGTTGAAAATTAAAATATTTTGTTCAAAGTTATCATCTTTTTTGGTGAAAAATTCAACTTTTTTTTAACATTCGTCTTTTTTGATAGAAAATTAATCGTCTTGGTAGAAAATTTATCTTTTGTCTTAGAAATTCATTTCAGTAGGTTGGAAATTCAACTATTTGATAAGAAATTAAACTATTTTGTTTGAAAATGTAATTATTTTGCTGAAAATTCTACTCTTTGGTCGAAAATTCAATTATTTGTTGAACATTCGTCTATTTTGACAAAAAATTCGTCCTTGGGCACTTATTTTTGTTGAGGCCTAATCTCTTTTATTTGAAAAATCGACCATTTGGTTGAAAATTTAATTATTTTGTTCAAACGTTATCTTTTTTAGTCAAAAATTCAATTTTTTGTAACATTATTTTTTTAGATAGAAAATTCGTCAGTATGGATTGAAAATTAATCTTTTATATTCTCATATTTTTGGGTTGAAAATTCAACTGTTTAATAGAAAATTCGTCTTTTTGGCTTGAAAATTCAACAACTTGATAAGAAATTAAACTATATGGTTGAAAATTAACTTTTTTGTTGAAAATTGATATTTTTCCGTTGAAAATTCAACTATTTTGGTTAAAAATTGAGTTTTAATTGAAAATTGACTTTTTCTATTGAAAATTAAACTATTTGGTTTGAAAATTCACGTATTTTGTTGAAAATTCGTCTTTTTTGTACAAAATTATCTTCTTGCTTAAAAATTAATCTATTTCAGTTGAGGATTCAACTATTTTGTTCAAGATTCATATTTTCTTGTTGAAAATGCAAAAGTTTGATAGAAAATTCGTTTTTTTGTCTTGAAAATTCAAGAATTTGGTATGAAATTAAACTATTTTGTTGAAAATTCATATTTTTGGTCGAAAGTTCAACTATTTTGGTTGAAAATTGATATTTTAAATTAAGAATTTTCAACAAGAAAAATTTATGTATCATACAAGAAGGTTCATGTATTTTCTTGAAAATTTGTCTTTTTGGTAGAAATGAATATTCTTAGTTGAAAATTATTCTTTTTTTGTTTAGGATTCAACTATTAAGTATAGTAAATTCATGTTTTCAGGTTGAAAATTCAACTTTTTTGTAGAAAATTCGTCTTTTTGGCTTGAATATTGATATTTTTCGATTAAAAATTACCTTTTCTTTGTTGAAAATTCAACTTTTCAAGTTGATAAATTAACTATCTTTTGAAAAATTCGTCTTATTGGCTTTTTAGTTTAACTATTTGGTTGAAGTTCAATTTTTTTTGCGTCAAAATTCTACCATTTGGTTGAAAGTTCTCAACTAATTGGTTGTAAATGCAACTGTTTAATTGAAAATTATTATTTTTATTTAAATTCAACTATTCAATTAAAAATTAATCTTCCGGGTTTAAAAGTCTGTTTTCTAATCCACTCAACTTTTTAACTTAAAAATTCAGTTTGAATTTAAAAGAAGAGTCTAAATGAGTTCTCTCTGCTTTAAAAATAAAATGAATTCATGAAAAATTGATTCAACAGTGATTGCTCATGTATTTTTTTATATTTATGAAAAGCATATTAGTATAAAAGTCGTACGGTCGTGGATTCTGAACAGTAATTTGGAGGCTATGTTGTAGATAAACGAACCTTGTTATTTTTCGCAAAAAAGGAACTGTAGGAAAATGTTTTTTTTTCAAGTTCGGTATTTCGACAAAAACCGGGACGCTTCTCAAAAAGCTATTAGTGCTAAAAAGTGCTATTAGGGGGGACGTCCCGTGAACGTTCCTGAAACGTTGCGAATGTGCCCGCGGAACGTTCCGTGTTATTCGAGTCATTTTATTCGTCACGTTTCACGAAATAAAACATGCCTACGACCAACCATTCTCGAGATATTGGAAAATTACAAAACGTAGCAGCTTTTATAAATAAACAAATATTTTGACTTTTGACACTTTGGGTACGTATTAGCAGGAATTAGAGTCAACATGTACTCCAAAATTTACGAAGCTTCATTCAGATCGGTTACCTTGACCTAGAATGTTGAAAACTTTTCGTGGACTAGCACAACTGTGTAAATAACTATACTTGAGAAAAAATCATGACGATTGATGACGGAATTTTCGACACTTACGCGCTAAAAAATAGTCGTTTGTCTCAAGGAATTGATTTTACCGACGGAGCTTGACGTCACCGCGTCACGCACTGTTTGAAACGTTTGAAACTCGATCGATAAATTATAATATAACGATCATAACCCCATACTACATAAGGAATTAATTCATATAACTTTAAGTGATAAAAATACAGCTTATCCAAAAAGCACTAATTTCTCATCCAGGTCTACTCACTTAATCGTACATCTTTAACATAAAAACGAAAATAAAACATCAACAAAACACGAACAAAGAGCCGGCAAGTGGCGCCCTTCGCGGCAAAACTACAGTGCATTCGTTGATTTGCCTGCGATGCGAAATCTCGTTTGTGTTCATTTGTGTTCTCTTCGCGGTATGGTGTGAATTGTGATACGACGAATACAGTGAGTTTTCAAGTGCAATTTCCAGTGCCCATCGTCGAGAGTAATCGTGAACCTAACCTAAAACAGCGACGCATGTAATTTTGAGCGTGTGACAATTAGCCGAAAATTAACGAGCCGTTATTCCTGACGATTTTCACCTGCAAGGTTTTCACTTCCCAGTGGCGTAGCGCAAGAGAATGTGACAGATGACAAGGTAAGAGCCGATCAACTACAGAAATCGATATGTAGAATCCTTTCCTTTTTAATATTTAATTTTAATTTGACTATTTCCCGAAAAACACCCTCTGGGTTATGGTTATGAGGAAAGTGGGGAAACAGAGTTAACCTTACTTTGTTGGCGGTCGCTCCCTTCACGAGAGAAACGCTTTGGCTCACTTTCGAGATGCTTTTGTGGCTCGTGGCTTGCTCAAGGTCGCAGTATTTTTTATTCGAGAACACAAGGTTTTTGTAAGGATGTGATAACTTTTTATAATTGATCAGAATTCAATGAATGAGTCTCATCTTTTTGAAATGCTTTGTTATGCTGAGACTTGCGCGTAAGCATTCTAGTGTGCTGCTCCTTTGATTGATGAACTCATTTATTCAATTGTAAGATCAGCGTCTCGAATACTTGCGAAATAATGAACCAACAGTTGGTTCACGAACAGAAGATGCACAAGATTGAGCTTCCTGGCTTTCATTTTCCAGATTAGAAAAGTAACTGTGTTTTCTTCTGTTTTCCAGTGTCTTGGGAACATTTTTTGTTTGCGGGAATCTCATCAAAATCTTCCATGGAAGTTTTAAAATAGGAATGAATAAATAGCATTCCTTTTTCAGGGCTGCTGTTTTTATGGGTAATTGGAAGGAGGGAGTTTAATTTAAAGTCTGAACTCTCTGAGGCTTTTCCATGAGTAAATGGAATTGTCCTTATTCACTAAAATATATCATTCCAAGGGGAAAGGGGAATACAGCATTTTTGAAAAACATCTTACGTCATTTATGTCAGTGGAGCAAATTATATTAAGAATTAAATTTAAAAATATCATTACTCATTCATTCAAACGACGTAAAATATTTTGCTTCCTTCCTTTTCTGATATTTATATCGTGCGACTTTTAAAACAATTTTTTAAAAATGCAGAAATTATACCATTTTAATTGAGAACATTGCAAATTGAATAATTTCTCATTAAAGCTTTATAATGAGAAAATTTTAAATTAATACCGTTTGAAATTGAACAATTTCTAATTTCATGACTCCGTATATAAGTTTTTTTCTCAAACTGCAAGCTTCAATGTTTGAAATCGATTAATTTCAAATTCAATTAGAGTCTTCACTCACTTTCCCCTATTTCTCCCTTTTTAAAAAAGAATTTCCCCCTTTTCTCATTTTTTCACCTAAAACCAAATACATAGTTGAATTTTCAGCCAAAAAAGACGAATTTTCAACAAATTACATAAATTTTCAACTAAATAGTTTTAATAATGGATCTTATGTTAGTGCAAATAGTTAAATGCTCATTAAAGTGAATTAATTTTTAATAAAAAAAAATTTCTACCAAATTGTTAAATTGTCAAGCTAAAATGACGAATTTTCAACACAACTGTTGAATTTTCAACCAAGTTGAATTTTGATTAATATAGTTGAATCTCCAGTTAAAATCTTAATTTTTAACCACAAAAAAAAATGTTCAACTAAAATGATGAATTTTTAATAACAAAAAAATAACTGTTAAGAAAGTAGTTCAACCTTCAACCAAGGCGTTGAATTTTCAACATACAAATGTGAATTTTCAAAATAAAAATAAGAATTTTGAACTGAAAATGTAATAGTTGATCTTTCAAGAAAAAAAAGATTTTAATTTTAAATCAAAAATAGTTAAATTGAACCAAAAAGGACGAATTTTCAACAAAATAGTTGAATCCTCAACGAAAAAGATGAATTTTCAACACAGAAGATTAATTTTCTACCAAAAAAGACGAATATTCAACAAGTTACATACATTTTCGCCGAAACAGTTTGAACAAACGATGTGACGTTAGTTCAAATTTGATTTAGTTACTTTTAATTAAAAAAACTTTTTGCTTCTAAATTTTTATAAAAATATGTAGTTGAATTTTTAAACTAAAAAAGAACAATGTTTAACCAAAAATAGAGTGATTAGATTTTCATTGAAGAGAATTAATTTTTAATAACATAATAAACAAAAATTTCTACAAACCAGTTAAATTTTCTACACAATAGTTGAATTTTCAACAAAAAAGTTAATTTTCAACGAACAAGTTGAATTTGCATTAAAATAGTTGAATCTCCAGTTAAAATTTTAATTTTCAACCACAAAAAAAACGAATGTTCAACTAAAATGATGGAATTTTTAATAACAAAAAAATAACTGTTAAGAAAGTAGTTCACCTTTCATCCAAGGAGTTGAATTTTCAACATACAAATGTGAATTTTCAAAATAATAATATGAATTTTGAACAGAAAATGTAATAGTTGATCTTTCAAAAAAAAAAAAAAAAAATCTTTTAATTTTACATCAGAAACAGTTAAATTTAACCAAAAAGGACGAATTTTCAACAAAATAATTGAATTCTCAAAGAAAAAGATGAATTTTAAACACAGAAGATTAATTTTCTACCAAAAAAGGCGAATATTCAACAAGCATACATTTTCGCTTTTTGTTTGAACAATCGATGTGACGTTAGTTCAAATTTTATTTAGTTAATTTCAATTCAAAAATTGGATTGCCTCTAAAATTTTATAAAAATATGTAGTTGAATTTTTAAACTAAAAAAGAGCAATGTTTAACCAAAAATAGAGTAATTAGATTTTCATTGAAGAGAATTAATTTTTAATAACATAATAAACAAAAAATTCTACAAAGCAGTTACATTTTCTACACAATAGTTAAATTTTCAACCCGAGAATATAAATTTGCAACAAAAAAGTTAATTTTCAACCAATCAGTTAAATTACCAACAAAATACTTAGATTTTAATTTAAAAAATTAACTTTTAACAGCAAAAAAAAAACGAATGTTCAATTAAAATTTTGAATCTTTAACCAAAAAAATGAACGTTTAATAAAGCCTGTCAACTTTCAACCAAGGAGTTTAATTTTCAACCTAAAAAGATGAATTTTCAGCGAAAAATGTAATAGTTGATCTTTCAACAAAAAAGATTTTAAATTAAAATAAAAAATAGTTGAATGTAACTAACGAAAACGACTTTTAAAAAAACTTAAATCATCAACAGTAGAATTTTCAACAAAAAATTTAAGTTTCTGCCGAAACAGATTAATTTTTAACCAGAAAGTGGCATCTTTAACCAAAAAAGGTAAAATTTCAACAGAAGGAGATAAATATTTAAGCAAAAGATGAATTACGGAACCATAGAAGAATTTTGTTGACAACTTAAAAACGAAAAATCAATATTTGCAAAATAATAATTTAAGACCATGCAATCAAATTTTCAGGGCTGCAGTTTTTGTGGATAATTGGAAGGAGGGAGTTTAATTTAAAGTCTGAACTCTCGGGGGCTTTTCCTTGAGTAAATGGAATTGTCCTTATTCACTAAAATATATATCATATTTCATTGCAAGTCAGATCTTAAACATAATTGACGTCATGCATTTCCAAGGAGAAAGGGAACTACAACATTTTTGAAAAACATCTTACGTCATATACATCTAATTATATATATATATATATATATATATATATATATATCGTTTCAATTGTAATCATAATAACACTTTTAAAGTTGAAATTCAAAACTAAAAAAAAATGTGTACCATTTTAGTTGAAAACATTTCAAATTGAATAATTTTCATTAAAGCTTTATAATTATAAAATTTTAAATCAATAGCGTTTGAAATAGAACAATTTTTAATTTCGTTAAAAATTGATTCATTTAAAATTCTGTTAGAGTCTTCATACGTTTTCCATATTCTGCCTTTAAAAAAGGGATTTCCCCATTTTCTCATTTTTTCTCTTAAATGCGAACTAAAGTAATAATTTAACCAAGTAAGACAATCTAACTCTTTTTGGTTAAAAGTTAGACTATTTGGATGAAAGTTCAATTATTTTGTTACAAATTAAACTATCTCATAAAAAATTCGTCTTCCTACCATGAAAATTCAACTGTTTGGTTACAAATTCAATTATTTTGTTAAAAATGACTTCTTTATTCGTTGAAAGTGATGTTGGTATTTCAACTTTTCAGGTTAATAATTCAACTGTCTTCCAAAATCTTGAAAATTCAATTTTTCAGGTTGATAATTCAACTGTCTGTTAACATATTCGTCTTTTTGGCATGAAAATTCAACTATTTGGTCGATAATGCAATAGTTTTTGGTTGACGTTTAATCTCTTACTTGAAAATTCGACAATTTAATCGAAAATTCAATTATTTTGTTCAAAAGACATCTTTTTTGGTCAAAAGTTCAACTGTTTTGTTGAATATTCACCTTTTTGGATAGAAAATTCCTCCTTGCGGATTAAAAATCCAACACAGCATTAATAATGTTTCAGTCGGCTGGTTTCTTTGAAATTCGTTTTACGTAGGGAATTATCTTTATTTACACATGTGGAGTAGAGTTATCTATTTTTCAGCTGACAAAAAACTATTGAACCGGTTTTTCCAGTTTAAACATTTAATTATTCTGCACATCTGCCTTTGTATGCTATTGTATAAAACATTGGGAAAATAACAATCTGCAGAAGATCTTAGTTTTCTGAACCTACAACTCATAGTAATACACTATAGTTTTTTAATTCAAAAAGTTCTAATAACCAGTGAAATATAAAACTTTTAAACGTAAGAGACTAATTCTAGGTTTTATTGCAATTTGATTGCGATTTGATTTTATTCCGTTTATGAATCATGATAGTCATGTGCGTCTTTGGAGAATAGTTGACCTATTTTTAAAGTTTGCGTTCGTTGATGGTTACGTATGGATTGGGTTCTTCAGATTTCTCAGAATTTTAGCATACCAAACGATTCTCTTGTTTATTTTTCATTTGTATTCGAAAAAAAGTTTTGAAGAAAATTGTACAATGGATGAATTAATTAATAAAATTATTTCACAACAGAAAAGTATAAAGAAATTTCAAAAATCGCAGATCTAGGTTCGGTTAAAATTAAATAATAAATATATTTTTAATATGAATTCTTAACAAACAAAAAATGTAATAGCTGATATATTAACCAAGAGGAGATTTTCATTTTAAATTTAAAACAGTTGAATTGAACCAAAAACGACGAATTTCCAACAAAAAGTTGAATCCTCAACCAAAGCAGATTAATTTGCAACCTAACGGTGGCATTTTAAACCAAAAAGATGAGATTTTCATAAAAGAGTTGAATTTTCAACCAAATAGTTCAATTTTCAGCCAAAAAGATGAATTTTCAAAATAGAAGATCAATTTTCTACCAAAAAAGATGAATTTTCAACAAATTAAATACATTTACAACTAAATATTATGAAGAATAGATGTGATGTTAGTCTAAATTTTATTTTATTAATTTTTAGTTTATATTTATTTCGTTTCTAAAATTTTTTAATTAAATATGTAGTTTAATTTTTAAACTAAGAAGATCAATTTCTGACCAAAAATGGAGTAGATAATCTTCAATAAGCATTGAAGAGAATTAATTTTTAATTAAAGAAAAAAAAGAATTTTCTACAAAGCAGTTAAATTTTCCGTTAATAAAATCCATTTTCAACGGGAAAAGAAAAACAAACCTTCAACTAAAATTATGAATCTTTAACCAAAAAATTAACTTTTAAGAAAATAGTTCAACTTTTAACCAAGGAGTTAAATTTTCAACCTAAAAAGATGAATTTTCAACGAAAAATATGCAGTTGTTGATGATTCAACCCAAACAGATTTTAATTTTAAATAAGAAACTGTTGAATGATATTAAAATGGAATATTTTTAACTAAGCTTATGAATTTTAAACTTAAAAAATGAATTTTCAACCCGAAATTGGGAATTTTCAACGCAAATTTGAGAATTTTTAACAAAAAAGTTCATTTTTAACCAAAAATATTAAGTTTCTAACAAAAAATGGAGTAGTTGAATTTGTATTGAAGTTAATTAAGTTTTAACCAAAAAAGAAAAGAATTTTCTACAAAACATCTTAATTTTCCACAAAAAAGTTTAATTTTTGAGCCAAAAAGACGAATTTTCTACAAAACAGTTTAATTTTCAACCCGAGAATAATAAAAATTTTCAACCAAAAAATTGATTTTCAATCAACCAGTCAAAAGAAAACTAATCTTCAACTAAAATTATCAATCTTAACGAAAAAAAAGAACTTTTAAGAAGGTAGTTCAACTTTTGACCTAGAAGTTGAATTGTTAACCTAAAAAGATGAATTTTCAACAAAAAATGTAATAATATTGATCTTTCAACAAAAAAAGATTTTATGTAATTAAAAATAAAAAGCAGTTGAATTTAAAAAGCAAAAACGAAATTTCAAAAAAATACTTGTATTAAAACAGTAGAATTTTCAGTAAAAGAGTTAATTTTTAACAAAAAGGTGAAATCTCTACAGAAGGAAATAAATTTTGAAATCAAAAAGATAAATAGCAGAACCAGAGAGGAATTTTTTTCACAACTTAAAAACCAAAAATCAATATTTAAAAAATATTAATTTAATACCATTTAGAGAAAAACAACCAACATCAATTATAATTTCAAAAGATGAATGTTCATCACAATAATTTAATTTTCAACAAAACTAAATGTATTAGTCGAGAAAGAAAAAATAGAAACTAAATTGTTAAATTTTCAACCCAAAAAGACAAATTTTCAACAACAAAATTCAATGTTTAACCAAGATGTATGACTTTTTAACAAAACTGTTGAATTTTTAACCCGAAATCGGGAATTTTCAACGCAAATTTGAGAATTTTCAACAAAAAAGTTAATTTTTAACCAAAAAATATTAAGTTTCTAACCAAAAATGGAGTAGCTAAATTTGTATTGAAGTTAATTAAGTTTTAACCAAAAAAGAAAAAAATTGTCTACAAAACATAATAATTTTCCACAAAACAGTTTAATTTTTGAGCCAAAAAGACGAATTTTCTACACAACAGTTGAATTTTCAACCCGAGAATAATAAAAATTTTCAACAAAAAAATTAATTTTCAATCAATCAGTCAAAAAAAAACGAATGTTCAACTAAAATTATGAATCTTAACGAAAAAAAAGAACTTTCAAGAAAGTAGTTCAACTTTTAACCAAGGAGTTGAATTTTTAACCTAAAAAGATGAATTTTCAACAAAAAGTGTAATAATTGATCTTTCAACAAAAAAAGATTTTATGTAATTAAAAATAAAAAGCAGTTGAATTTAACCAACAAAAACGAATTTTCCAAAAAATACTTGAATTAAAACAGTAGAATTTTCAATAAAAGAGTTAATTTTTAACAAAAAAGTGAAATGTCTACAGAAGGAGATAAATTTTGAAACCAAAAAGATAAATAGCAGAGCCAGAGAGGAATTTTTTTTTACAACTTAAAAACCAAAAATCAATATTTAAAAAATATTAATTTAATACCATGTAGAGAAAAACAACCAACATCAATTATAATTTCAAAAGACGAATGTTCATCACAATAATTTAATTTTCAACAAAACTAAATGTATTAGTCGAGAAAGAAAAAATAGAAACTAAATTGTTAAATTTTCAACCCAAAAAGACAAATTTTCAACAAAATAATTCAATTTTGAACCCAAAAAGATGGATTATTAACAAAAAAGTTAATAATAATAAATTTTGCTCAAGAATTAAAGGTAATTTTGTATTGCACCCTTTTTGATTCCGGACTATACACAATTTAAATTCGGATTACACATAAGTTTAATACTTGAAAAATTGTATGACACTGAAGTGAGTCCGAGGCCTGAAGTTGTGATTTAAGATATTATACAAGTCTTTTTTAAGGTCTTGGAGATAGTGTTTAAAACTGTAACGTATCAACTTTCGAATCGTTTTACAGAATCAGACTTGATCATTTATGTTCAAGTCTCAATGTTTTACTGCTCGTTTATATATAGGTCCAATCAAGTTTACAGTAGTTTAGAGGTGAAAAGTCAAAGCTTTGAAAATATTTGTTAATAAATTTGTTGATATTCGTTATTGAAAGTTATGTTGCTTTTACGCTAATAAGGAACTAGTATTCATTGTAGAAAAAGATTTGCGATAATCAATGTTCATATGATTTCTGTAAGGCTAGAGAATAGTTTCTTAAAAAGAAGTATTACTGACTTTCGGAATTTAATTTTCTGGGTAGACTATTTTTTTTTTTTTGTAATGAAGTGTTTAACGGAGATTTCATTAAAAAATATTAAATAATAATGGATCTAACAAAGTAAAGTTACGTAATTTGTAGCTTATCTCTGATCATTTTTCCATTGAATATAATTTTCAAAACTGTATGCAGAATTGCAGATCATATCTGCATAAATTGGAAAATTCTGTTTCCATTTGAAAACTGAATAATGAAATACATTGCATTCGGGTGCCCGATAATTTTATCCGAACCTGACAGAAATGCAAAGACTGCTACGAGATAAGCTTGTTGGAAATGCGTCAGAAGTTGTTTTCACTGAAAGGTCGCAATGATGTAGTGAAATATAGAATCAAAATTGGAACATAACTTGTGAAGGAAAGAAAATTAATTAATTTTCATTTTGAGGCAACAAGCCATTTCGAAGGAAGAATTTTATTGGTGATAAAAGTATTTCTCTCTAAAAGTAAAATGTTTTACAATCTAGAAATATCATTGTTGCGGAACCTTGTTATTGAATTAAGCAAGGTTTCTTATTAAGGTAAAAGCAAAATAAGACGTAACTAAAACATTATTGACAAAATTTATTATCACTAGTTTTCATGACTTTAGTCTTTTTGGTTTATCTTCAATAAACTTGATTAAGTCTATAAATAAAGCAGTGGCGACGAAACCCTGAGAATGCGTGACGAAAGTCAGTGTCTGTAATATGAGTCGAAACTTAATAATTATGGTTCATTAATTTAAAGTCAAACTTGTGTTTTAATTACAGTATAGAGGGAAAATAGTTGCTTTCTTTTACCAGAACGTAAGAACTTTTAAACAAGTTGTGTTCAAGAGTGAGGAAATTAGATTGGTTATAAAAAATGCAGAGAACTTTTTTTATAAGACATTGAATTTTTGTTTAAAAATCAACCAGCCTACGAGAGAGTCACTTTTCCAATTTTTGGCATATGTTGGAAGTTCTGAACGTTCAAATGAAAGCAATTTTTTATTGGTCTCTCTAAAATAGAAACAGTGCAGAATAGTGGTTCATTAGATTGCAATTAAGGCAGTTATAAAAGAAACTTATCATGAATATTTTTGTTTGTAGTAGGAAAACCATTTCTAGATAAAATAGAATTGGGAAAATATATTTAAAGTGTGTCGGGGCATAAGGGCTTAAGTGCCGAATTTCGGAAATGTGTTTCATTGGCTTAAACTAATTGTTTTGACTTGACAAAAAAATAGTTAGTTGTTTAAAGAATTTGAGATCCTATTTTTCATATTGAAGCCTTAAGTGGGATTTCATAAAAGGAATAATATTTTGAGTTTCAAATTAGACAGTTTAGAATTAAAAGAATTAAAAATTGGAAGTGTTTGAAATTAAACAATTTTTAATAGAAATATTCAAAATGGTATAGGATATGAACACGAAAGTTTATTTCTAATTGAAATTTCCTTACTATGTTAAAGAGATTCTAGTCTAGAACTCTGGAGTGAGAGAATATAATTTGCTTTTTCCTGATATAATGGAAGCCAATTTTGATATTTAAATTCCAAATTAAAAAAAAAAAAATTACATCTATTCGCAGCAAAACTCAACCCATGATCCATATTCTGTTCCCTTGAATTCAATTACAAGTGTGACCTTTTTTTCTATAATGTGAATGGTAAAAGTTTGAAGGGTTGTAGATTTTTAGATTCAGGAAGAAACAGAGAAAATTGGCGAATTTTAAATCGCTGGGCACCCTATTAAATCTCTTTATCTTCCGGTGACCCAGAAAAGTTCAAATCGGCCTTTCCTTAGTTAGGAATGAGTCAGGCCAAGTAAAATTTACAACCCATAGGTTGTCTTAAATCTCATGAATCAGGTAATTTACAAAAAGGAAAATCTAGTTTTAATTTAATTAAATAAGTTTGAATGAAACAATCCTAAAATCTTTCATATATCATCTTTATTTTCTCATTCGGAATTACAAACTTATCTCTTGAAAATGATTCTAGCACCATCTAACATTCATCCCTTGAATTACATTTTACAACCCCTTCGCTGTCAGGCGAAGTTTCATCTCCCTTGAGTCTATCTCTCAAAAACAATTTAAAACTTGTTATATCTTGCAAGATCAATTTTGCTTTGATGTATTTGTAGTTTATGAGGGAACGCCATTAGCGAATCTCAGAGGGACTATCGAGTTTGAAAGAGCCTTGCCCCTAAATCCTTGATTTTTCGACGGTCGGAAACAGAGGTTGCAGATGGATTTAACATAGGTCGCAGTGCGTCCTGGTGTCTGCGATATTACCGACGAGGAAGGGTGAATATACCTCGGGGTGGAAGTGCAACGTTCTCCAGGCTGCAAAATGTTGGTGCTGTTGCGCGGGCGCGAGTTCTTCCGACTTCTTTGAAAATTGAGAATAGAAGGTTGGGGTAGTATAGGACTGGAAGTTGGTCCAGGATGGATGGAGGAAGGAAAATCGGCTGCTTTGGTTGCCAGGGCGACCGGCATTGATTACTCCCTCCTCTTCAGCAGACCTCCCTCCCCTCATTCCTCTTTGAACCCTCTCTGTTACTCCACTCTAACTCATTGTTTCCCTCTTCTCTTGATTCTCTACTAGTTATCGCTTTTCTCTCTTTCCTAATGTCCACTCTACTTGGCTATTCTGCAATCCTTTCTATACTCTCGCACTTTTACTCTCGAGTGCGTTACGACTTTCGAATCAGGTGTTACTATGAGTATGAGAAAAAAAGAAATATCAAGAGGAACGAATAGAAGCGAGGATTCTAAAATTAGCTGACCAGGAGGAAAACAATGATCGAAATATTCAAATGGATTCAAGATTGCTCAAGATTCAAAGATGGATGAGATAATTCAAATTGAAGATTCAGAACAGGTAGAGAGAAAAGAGAAAAAGTAGAGAATTTTTTATTCCGTTGCGTGTCAACAATATTTTCCAATTCCACTGTAGCTGATGTGGTTCTAGAACCAAGATTCCTGTTTCATATTCTTCACCTTTTTGAAATCTTTTTTTGTTTCATAATTGATGTTTCATGGCTTGGATTTTAGTTTATAGGTGAGCTAAGGGCGCTAATTACAATCTGCGGTTAGGCATACAAGAAGTTATTGCTCAAGATTCAAAGATGGATGAGATGATTTACACTGAACATTCAAAACAGGTACAGAGAGAAAAAAAAGTAGTGAATTTTTTGTCAGTTGCGTGTCAACAATATTTTCCAATTCCACTGTAACTGATGTGGTTCTAGAAGCTAGATTGCTGTTTAATATTCTTGATCTTTCTCAAATCTTTTTTTGTTTTGTTTCATTGGCTGGATTTGGATTTTAGTTTGGATGAGCTAAGAGCGCTAATTTTAATCTACAGTTAGGCATACGAGAATTTGATTGAGAGCACACGGGGTTATTCTATGCTCGTAAAGCTTACGAGGTCGTGCGTTAGAGTTGTAGAAGGAGGTGAGATCTAAGGGTAAGAGCTTGAAATGCCCCAGTAAGGAGTTGAAACGAAAATTGAATAAATTCTCATGAAGCTTGAAGATTTTTCAAGATTTTTTTTCAAAAGTAAATTACTTGTTCAATACTTATCACTTGTTTAATTTCAAAGATTTGTTGTCAATCATTTATAACCAGATGCAGTCGCGCATTTGATTTTGATCGAAATTCTGTCGCTTTCTATCGCTCGTGAGACATGCGAACTTCTCTGTTTCTAAATTAGTTAGTACGATAATTGAGTCCTAGCTTAGGAAATCTTTTGTTAAGACTGGATATTGTTTAAGGACTTCTTGTCTATAAAACGAAAAGATTTCAAGAAGTGGTACGAAAGAGAAAGGATATGAAATGAGTTTCAGAAGAAAGAAAAAGTTGGAGATAGTAATCCTGTGGCTCATTAAACTTGGTATCTCTTATCTTTTCCAGTTTTGGTTTAAAAATTGACAGTACTTTTATAGAGAACTAAAACTATATTTCAGTTAGCCTAGAGATTCTCTCATTAGGAAAAGCGAAACTCTTGATATGTGTAAAAGAGCAGGAAGTGAGAATGACTTTTTTTAATCTCCTTACGAAATGCAGGTAAAGAAAAAAGTACCTCGAGTGAAAGGTGGCGATAGCTTTCCTCACCGCTTACTACTCAAAAGATAAAACAAAAAGGGATGAACTTCAGTGGGGATTAAAAGAATTTAGATCAAAGAAACATAATCTAAGGATAAGGGTAAACTCGTTAACAAGTTTTCAAGCAAAAATGTAAATTCAAGTGCCAAGCTTTTTCTCATGAGAGAACAAATATATTTAAAATAAAGGTGTCAGGATTGTTTAAACTTTAAATGAGTCACAGACAGGTAAAGCAAGTTGGTGATATTCAAACCTGGAAATAATGAAAGGTGAACTTGAGCAAGAGAAAGGAACTGAGAATACTTCTTATGCATACTTGTGAGAATCCTTGTATGGATGCTGATAAAAAAAGGCTGACACACGTTTCTTTGGGAAAAAGAGGTGGTGGAAGGTGTTCTGTATTAGGGATGGTCAGTTACATACGAAATTGGAATCTATCGTTATTTGGGAATGGCGCGTGGCGACGTCTGTCGTCGGGACGCTATTGACGCAAGAGATCGGGTCAATTCGGGAATATTCGGCTTCCATAATCTCTCTCTATCTCTCCTATATAATTTACCTTTTGGCCTCCATTTCTCTCTCTCTCGGTGCCTCTTTATTTTCCTCATTTCCCTCCCGTGTTTCCTCTGTGAGCGTGCGCAACCCCTTTTTCCTCTTTTCTTCTCCACGAACACTTTTCCATGGACAGTTCAACGCAAACGAATGCTGATCCACCTATCGATCCCAGGACTTCGACTACATTGGGCGATTGGATGAGCTGTTGCGTTGATCGATTTTTCTTTTATGAAGAGCATTTTTCGACGCTGGTGCTGATAATAGAAATTTAGAAAAGCCACAAAGGTTTTTGCCCTTTCAATCATTTTCGATTTTGCTGAATAGACGGAAGAACAAAATTGAATGGATGCAGGAAGGAATGTTGAAGTCACAATCTTTAGTTAGAGGAAGCTTAAGGATTATCAATTAGAGTTTAGAAAAGGAACGTTTTTTCTATTTCGAAAACTGTTCTCTATAAGTTGAAAACTATTGACAATTTATTTTTATATGTCTGCAGATCTACTTAAATAATAAAAGCAGTGTTTTGAATTTAATAACTGCAAAATATTCGTATTTTATAGCCTTTAAATTCATAAACGGCCATTAGGTTTTGAAAGCTATCCAATATGAATGCAAATTTGGAATGGAGCCAACTTGGGAACTATCTAATTTAAACGCTATGAAATTTGTAAGTAGCTCGAAAATTTCCGGGCAGAAAAATTAAAACGCTTGGGATTTTTTAAAGCGTAAAAATACTAAAAATCTAAGTATTCTCAAGATAAATAGTATTTAAATTAAGCAGAGATCAAATTCCCATCTTATACAGAATCAAAATTTCGAACGTTAATTCCATAATACATTTCTGATGGTTTAGATTTTAGACACTAATTCAAAGATGAAAAGCTTTAGCTAAACATTTTTAGATCTTCCATACATCCCTGTATATTCAGTTTCTGATTTTGTGTTTTTTAAAATGACAAATGAAGCTTTTCAAATGCCAACTTCTTTGGAAAAAGAAAGTGACCCTGGCAAAATGTCGATAAAACGGGATGACTGAAAAATTACGTGAAATAAAATTCCTGAAAAATAAAATATTCAAAATAGAAAATTTCCTAAATTATAGAACTGCCGAAAATTTAAAGTTTCAGAATTGGAAAATTCCTGAATACTGAAATTCGCGACAGCTTATGATATTATCGAATTTGGAAATTCCGGATAATACAAAATTCCTGAAATAACATTCTCGACTTTGTTAAATACTGAAAAAATAATATATTTTTATCACATGAAAATGTTTTTTCTTTTATTATTTATTTATTATTCAAGCAATTTTTAATTGTGTAAATTCTGAAATATTATTATTCGTCCCGATAAAAATATATAATAAGGTTGTTACTGAGTCCATAGTTAATAAATGAATGTGGTATTTGTCTTTTAATAATGTTGTTCATCATAGACTAAATATAGTAAAATTTAATAAAATCCTCCCATGTTTTAAAATATCTTTTTGAACATTTTTCTCGTTGTTAAGTCTTTGATTCGGGGTAGTTCCAAATTTTAAAGCGTCCGAGTAATAGATAAATCAAAAATAAAAATTCACTATCGTCAGTTAGTAGGTAATTAGATACCACTTATTTAGCATTTAAAATTCGTTAATTTTGGATTGTTAATTTCATCTATTCGGAGTTTGAAATTGCTCTGCTAAGTAGGTTGAAAGTTATGTAAATAAAAAAAATGAGCCCAGGCTTAAGTAATTTTCTCAATTTTTTGAGAAGCTATTACAAAAATAGTGCGAATCGCCATGTGTTCGTAAGTTTTAAATAAAATCTAAAATAATAGACATATTTCTGAGTTTTTACGCTCAAATACATTTAAAAAATAGCCGAATATGAATGCAAGTCTGGAGAATAATGAAAATTCTCAATTTTAAAATTTTCAAGCCAGCATGAAATTATAAAATATCGTCTTTCAAAATCTCCTTAGTACGAAGAGTGTCAAAGTAGGAAAGTCTTTGGTTTGAAACGCTTCCAAACTTCCAAGCTTTTAAATTGGAAAACTTTAAGTTTCCTAGTCTTCAAATTTCCAATTAAAAATAAAAGTGAAATTTATATCCTCAGGCAAGAAATCCTATTTTCACTTTCGAACCTTCCACATAAATTTCGACAAACGGAATAAATATTTTTCTTAACATTACTTTAAAGTCCTTGCCTTGTGTTTAAAAAAAATGAAAACTAATTACTATTCATTATTTTGTCAGTGTTTATTTTACTGTAAACTTTTGTTACATCTTATTTACTTTGTTAAGACTCCTATTAATAAAAACTAGGCTGTTTGTCAGTCAAGGTAAATTTTTCTTTCTTCTAAACTAC
Source organism: Andricus curvator (assembly GCA_932195095.1). Classification (NCBI taxonomy): domain Eukaryota; kingdom Metazoa; phylum Arthropoda; class Insecta; order Hymenoptera; family Cynipidae; genus Andricus; species Andricus curvator. The sequence goes on along the minus strand of CAKNYM010051415.1, from coordinate 217,522 downwards.
TCTATGTGAGAAATTCACAATCTCCAGTCGCTAAAAGTATTTTTAATTGATTTTCAAAGATATTGGAATCATAAAATTCGGAGCGATGTCATAGGCGAATTAATCAACGTTTTTTTTGAAATTCTAAGTAGTAAATTGAAGGGTGGCAGTACAGAACTAGATAACCAACATTTTTTCAAAAATGGGTTTATAGCATAAAAAATTCTGATTTTCTCGGAACGGAATAATTTGTATCAAACATTTGTTATTCTTATTCAGCTTCCACATATCTCGGGAGCATGTTTTTATTTTTTGTAGAATTGAAAATTAAGATTTTCATTCGCTAGTTACCGAAAACTGATTTCCAAAACCTGTGAAATTGTGACTTCAAAATTCTTGGACGATTTACTTGGAATTGCTTCACTTTTTTAGAGCAAAACTTATTTACCCTCGTTCAGAAGCTTAATATCTCGGAAGTAAGTTTTTATTTTTTATTTAAAGTGAGGATTACATTTTTTATCGCAATCCGCAGCCTTGCTTTTTCCAATTTGTGGTCAGGGTCACTTTGAGATTGTCAGCTAACATATCTATTTCCTCGAAAATACATAACTGTTTCTAAAAAAAGTTAAGTTTTGGCTTGAATCAACAACACGTCATCTCGGAAGTGCACTTGTGTCTTATCTCTACATGGTGATTTTGATTTTACAGGATGTTTTTTCGCTCTCCTGAAAAATTCTGATTTTGTTAGTAACTTCTGTGTTTCTAAACCTCGCAAATATTCCCTGGGAAATTTTTATTTAAATATTTTAAAAAATAATAATTTTAAGAGAATATTTCTAAAGATTTCAAAGATTATCAAACAAGAATCCGGAAGATTTTAAAGAAATTTTTCTAATTATCCAGAATTGATAAAAAATCGGAAAATAACATAATTTTAAAAGCTATTAAGAAGGTTAATGAGTTTTTAAAAGAAAAAAAAAATCGAAAATTTGAAAATACTTAAAAAAATGTGAAACAACATGCAAGTTTTTGAAGATATCGAAACAAAATTTCGAAGCTTTTAAAGACTTTTAAAAGGTTTCAAGAAAACAAAACAAAATTTCTTAAAATATCTGGGAAAATTAGTCAGTTGAACTACTGTGTTGGAAATTTTTTTTTAAAATTCATTTTTTGACTGAATATTCAACTGTTCCATTCTTTAAAAATAGATCTTTTTCTAGTCGAACATGGATATTTTTAGTTGAAAATTCGTTTTTTTTTTTAATAATTCGTCCTTTTTGGTAGAGAAATAAAGTTCTTGGTTGAAAATTCATCTTTTTGGTAGAAAATTTAAGTATTTGGTTAAAAATTCAACTATTTTGTTGAAAATTTAATGATTTTGTTAAAAAGTCATCTTTTTTGGTTGAAAATTCCACTGTGTTCTTGAAGTTTCGTCTATTTGGATAGAATATTCTTCCTTTTGGAATAAAAATAAAATTTCTTTGTTGAAAATTCAATTTTTTTTAAATTCAATTATTTCGTTAAAAATTCACCTTTGTAGGTTGAAAATCCCAGAATTCGTTTAAAAATTCAACTATTTTGTTGGAAATTTAATTATTTCGTAGAAACTTTAACTAATTTGTTTAAAAGTAATATTTTTGCTTCCTCATAGAGGGAACTTTGTAATGGTAACATTTTCAAACATTTTCAACTTCATTTAATTAAACCTTCCTCACTAATATCTTGAAACTGACCGAAGGATTTCTAAAAATATTTATTGCTTTTTTTTAGCATTCAATAATATTTTAAAAATCGGTTTTTTATAGTAAAACTTTTTTCACTAGCATAATTTAAAGTTGATGCCAGAATATAAAAGATTCCTTGGTTCGAAGCGAATCGATTGACCTATAATATTAATACATTTTATTAAAGAGTAGGGAAGTTATGGTAATTTATATATTTTTTGAAAATCGGGTTTTCAAATAAATAAAACTTTTTTCGTTACCATACCTCAAAGTTGATGCAAGAACAGAAAAGATGTGTTGATTCGAGTCGAATCGATTGACCTATAATATTAATACATTGTATTGAAGAGTAAGGCAGCTATGGTAATGCATAATATTTGAAAATACGGTTTTTATAGTAAAACTATTTTCTTCAACATAATTCAAAGTTGATGCAAGAATATAAAAGATTCCTTGGTTCGAAACGAATCAATTGACGTATGATATTAATATATTTTATTAAAGCGTAGGGAAGTTATGGTAATTTATATATTTTGAAAATCGGTTTTTTATAGTAAAACTTTTTTCATTATCATAATTCAAAGTTGATGCAAGAACAGAAAAGATTTGTTGATTCGAGTCGAATCGATTGACCTATAATATTAATACATTTTATTGAAGAGTAAGGCAGCTATGGTAATGCATAATATTTGAAAATACGGTTTTTATAGTAAAACTTTTTTCTTCAACATAATTCAAAGTTGATGCAACAATATAAAAGATTCCTTGGTTCGAGACGAATCGATTGACCTACAATATTAATACATTTTATTAAATAGTAGGGAAGTTGTGGTAATTTATGTATTTTTTAAATCGTTTTTTATAGTAAAATTTTTTTCATTCTCATAATTTAAACTTGATGCGAGAATAGAAAAGTTGTGTTAATTCAAGACGAATCGATTGACCCATAGCATTTATACATTTTATTGAAGAGTAAGGAAGCTATGGTAATGCATAATATTTGAAAACACGATTTTTTATAGTAAAACTTTTTTCACTAACATAATTCAAAATTGATGCAAGAACGGAAAAGATTCCTTGATTCGAAGCAAATCGATTGATCTATAATATTAATACACTTTATTGAAGATTAAGGAATTTATGCTCATTTATAATATTTGAGTCATCTGTTTCAAACAGAAAAACTTTTTTCATTGACATAATTCAAAGTTGACGCATGAATAGAAAAGACTTTTTGATCCTATGTTTTCAAATAGAGTAATTCTGACAATTTTTGTAAAGAAATCATAAAGCTGGGAAAGGGATAGGGTGCGACAGAACTTTTCCCATTCCTTTTCCAGCTCGAAAAATTATCATTTCGAATACAAAATTTGATTTGTCTGATTTTTCTTTGTGTTAAAAGATTTTGTTGTATTATTTTGTAGTTTTGCATTTTTTGTACATTTCTATTTTTAAATTGATCAAAATGAAGACTTGAGTTTGTCTATTATTGAAAAAAATAACTAATGCTTCCTCTATGAGGAAGCAAATACATTTGCTAACGGGAAGCAAAGTGCTCGTGAAATGAGCACCATATAATTATAAATACAAACAAAGTGGAAACACTCGAGATCGAATTCACAGCTAGTTTGTCTAAAATTCAATCGCTTCGTCTAAAATTTGTACTTTTGGATTGGAAATTGATCTTTTATGGTAGAAAAGCAATCTTTTTTGGTTAAAATAAATAAATTTGAAATGACTAAATACTGATCTTAAATTGCATTGTTTTATTCCATTTGTAAAAGATTGTGTTTTAAAAATGTTACAAGATTTAAATTCTGGTCTTTGAATATTAGTGGTCACTGAAAAATCGCAGAAAAGTCCGGGAATTTTGAAAACGAAGTTCTTCGGCCACCCTTCTAAAAATTGATGCGAGTTGCTACAAACATCGTTCAACAATGGCCGTTGTGAAACTTGTAAATAGTCAGCTAGCCAGTGCAGTGGTGCGACCAATCTCAGGAAGATTTTGCAACCGTATGCGCTCGTTCTACTTGCATCCAGCTTGTCGGTTAGGTCGTCTAGTGTACTTTCACATCCGACAAAAAAAAACAACTGTTCTACGCCCGCTTGTCGATTACTGACGGCTTTGTTGCTGGAAATATCCTAAGGCTACGATGAAGGTTTGGGGTGAAGGAAGTTCTTTACGACCGGTGTAAATTCTGCTGTAAGGGCACATTATCTTGTCACTCCAGGGTCACTCTCCGAATTTCGATTCCAGACTGCAGAATCGCATTGCGCCTCTTGAACTTCAAGGCTTTGAATTTTTTTAACTGAATCCTGATTTACTCATGTGGAAAAAATTTGATTTACTTATTAGTGGAGTGAGTCATCTTCACTCAGAGAAAAGGTTGTCTGGAAACAGAAGCATTGTCGTCCTCTTGCTTATTTTGTTTTGAAACATTTGAAAATCTTTTTGATATAAACAGAATTATTTTGCTGCAATATTTGGTGAAGTTTGTCGCAAGTAGATAATGTTTGCCTAAAAAAGATCCTTTTTGAGACAAATGAAAGTCCTCTCAACCTTAACTTTAAGGGGATGATCGATTTGTATCGAGAAACAATCCTGTCGACACAAGAGGAGGTCGATTCCTACACTATGAACAAAAATTTCTTGACAAAAAAAAACTGTTTTCTTAGATAGACATAAAAATTTGGTTGAATCATACAAATTTTGGTTGATTCAACAAAGTATTTGATTGACCCAACCACATGTGTTTGTTGAATCAAACAAATGATACATTTACCAAAAGATTTCGTTAAAAAAAATGTAGTTGAAACAACCAAATTTTTTTTTCATATAATCAGGATGTCTAGTGTCCTGGAAATCCTTGAAAACCTGGAAAAGTCCTTGAATTCGTTTTTACCTGGAAAAACCTGGAAAAGTCCTTGAATTTTGCTCATGGTTCTGAAATTTTTGTTTGTTTGTATTTGAATATTAATGGTTAGAGCAAATAAAAAATTGGGCGGGATGAAGTTAGAGAATTTTGAAAACGAAGTTTGGGACTACCCTGATATAATGTTCTTGTTAGTAATTTATTTCCCTTGTATTTTTATTTCTTCTTCTCTTGCAGTTGCGTCATCCTGACGACTGTAATTTTAGTGAAGAATTTCATTATATGGTTGCAAATTCAACAATTTTCATTAAAAAGTCATACTTTTTATTTGAAATATCTACTGTTACATTATTCGTTGAGAATTCATATTTTTTGGTATAAAATTAAATTATTTGGGTGAATGTTGAAACACTTCATTAAAAAATAATTTTGTCATTGTTGAAAATTAATCTTCTTGGTTAAAAATGCGTTTTTTGGTTGAAAAATAATTGTTTTAACTAAAAACGTAACTATTTCATTTTTGGCTAAAATTGATATTTTTTAAATTGAAAATTCAATTACTTGGGTAAAATTCGAACCACTTTGTTAATTTTTTTGTTTGAGGGTTGATCTCTTTGATTGAAACTGTAAATATTTTGCTGAACATTCTTTTTTTCATTTAAAATTAATTTTTTAACCTACAAATGTAACTTTTCCATTTTTTGTTGCTGAAAATTAATCTTTTTAAGTCAAAAAATGGTCTTTATTGATAGAAAACTAATCCTGTTGGTGGAAATTCTCTCTCTTTTGATTAAAACTGCAATTTTTTGGTTAAAAATTATCTTTTTTGTTGAAAATACGTATTTTTGGGTTGAAAATGCTGTCTTTTGGCTTGAATGTTCAACAATTTCTTTGCCATTTTTTCCTGTCTTGGCTAAAAAAATCTTTATTTGTGGAAAATTCGTCTCTTTGGTAGAAAATTAATAATTTCGGGTTGAAAATTCAACTGAAAATTTTTTTTCTTTGTTTTGTTAAAAGTTTACCTACTTTATTAAACATTCATTCTTTGGTTGCAGAATTGCAGATTCATCATTTTAGTTGAAAATTCATGTCTGGTTCAAAATTCACCTATTTATTTGAAATTGTTTGTTTGCAAATTGATGTATTTTGTTGAAAATTTGTCTTTTTTGGTAGAAAATTAATTTTCTTTGTTGAAAATTCGTCATTTTGGTTGTTGAAATACCAACTATTTAAGTTTTTGGTGAAAATTCGTCTTTTTGTCGAAAATTTCCTATTTTCGTTTTGAAAATTCAACTATTTTTGGTTAAAGTTTAATATTTTTTTTTCAAAACAAGACTATCTGATTGGAAATTCATTTTTGTAATTTCAAGTATTTTTAAAAAAAATCATCCATTTTGGTTGAAAATTCAACTGTTTTGTTGAACATTCGTCTATTTCGACAGAAAATTCGTCATTTTGGATTTAAAATTCACCTTTTTTGTTAAGAATTAAACTGCCTTTTAAAAAATTCAATTATTTCTTTTAAAACTAAACTGTTTTTGGTTGAAGTTTAATCTTTTCTGTTTAAAATTCGATTATTTAGTTGAAAATTCATTTTTGTAGGTTGAAAACTCAACAATTTGGTTAAAAAATCAACTTCTTTGTTGACAATTTTATTATTTTATTGAAAATAAAGCTAAATTAGCTTAAACTTCGATAACTTAGTCAAATTTCAACCAATAAAAAAAAATCTCAATACACACGGTGTGGATCTCGCTTTGATATTATAAACAGCAAAAAAATATTGCATTTTAAAAGTTTCATTAAATTGTTTTTAAAGCTGAAAAAAAGAGAAACTTTGAATATTTTCTATCTTAGCGTCGTGATATTTCACCTTGATAAAATTAACAATGCCCAAAAAAAAAACATTTTTTCCCCTATAATGTCAGATTTTAGGGGCATATGAGAAATTTCACATATAACACTTTCAGTTCCACTAACTAGACCTAAAATTTCTACTATGTTATGTGGAAAGTATTTTTTTACTGTAAAAAAGAACCTGGAAAAATGTATTGTTTTTTGTCCTGGAAAACCTGGAAAAGTCCTGGAATTTTTTTTTTTTTTTAAGAAACGCTAGACACCCTGATATAATAACCTTATTCTATGGTTGACCCAACAAAAGTTAGGTTTATTCAACAGAATCGTTTTCTGAATATCTTTGATTTATGCCTCACCTATTGTTTTATGGTTCACAGTCATTTTTTTCGTTGATATTTGCGTGCGTCCTCATGGAAAGGAACCTTATGGCCCGTTCTAGTTTAGGAGATTATTCGCGTTTTTCTAAGTCAGGTAAAAATTATTATTTTCGGATTGGAGTGTATGATGATGCTAGCACCTACACTGACATCAGAGAAAAATTTGTCTTAGATCAAAAGCATAGTCCTCTTGTCTGTATTGTTTTGAAACAAATTAATATCTTTTTTGCACCTACACGGAAAAAATTTATCCGTAAAAAAGTCACGAACTAGTAGCTACGTCTCGGATATGAGAAAAATTCATCGGATATTCATGTATTTTCGTAAATAACCTGCGAACTTTGAGCAAGATTGACGAACTCGATGTGAAAATTCTAAAACGGTTCATCACTTTTTTTTTACGTGAATAATTACAAAAATATTACGAGTGATTGGGAAAAGATTCTCAGAGCACTCACGAGCCTGCCCGACAAATCTGGGAACTAGGAAGTAGGTTCGCCTGTACGTGGCCCACGCACACACTCTCCCAAACGCGCGGTGCGTGTGTGCGCTTGTAAGTGTGCCTCGAGCTCGTCGAATGAGTGGCTAGAAGTTTTATAATACCTATTTTGTTTGGCCTCGATGGCTGCGCGTGTTTACGCACTCCTGGTTTATGTTTAGAAACTGGTGAGACAGCAGTCTTGAGGGTTCGAATCTTCTGAGTTGCGAAATTATAAATTAATATAAAAATAAATCGCACAAATAAAATTTTTTCTCTTTATATTTCAGTCTGAAATCTTCAGCAACTGCTCGTAGGAAATTCGAACTGTTCGTAAGAAACTTCGAAATTTTCCATATATTTCTCATAGAAATAAGGATGTAATGTTTCATTGATTCTCTTTGAAACAAATGAAAAGAGGAAATGCCAGTTGTGTCAAGAAACATCCTTTTGACACAAAAGGGCATTTCTGTGAGTGTGCAATGAATCTATTGGAACAATACTCATGTTCAGAAAGCAATCGGAAGTAGGTATATTTCATGTTCGAAGAAGAACAGTTTTTCAAAGTTCGAACTTGAAAAATGCCAAGGCGACTTTATCTTGGTTTTTAGCTTTAAAATTGGGTAAATCGAGGATTATCTTTTTTATGACCGAATCGTGAGGTTACAAATAGGTTTCTGTTTTGATTTTCTGCACACGACATTGTTGTGACTGTGCTTTCAAATAGCTTTTACTTTCGCCGAACAACATTACAGAAACCACTTGAGTGGTTAATGTAAATCCGGATAGTACAATGCGCTCGTAAATGTCTCCCAGATATCCTTAAGGCTATTAAGTGCCTCTTGAATGTCTGGCCAACTATTCCTTCTATCAAGAAAAGAGACTAAAGTTTTTCGATCAAGTTAGAAGTTGAAACTGAAAGTTAATAATTTTTTGTCAATTACAGGGTGGCCGCAGGTCAGGAAAAACCTATAAATCAGGGGAAAGTCAGGAAATTTTGGTAGTCAGGAAAAATCAGGTATTTTAAAGAAATCACTTATTTAGGGCAATTTAGAAGATTCCAAGAAATTTATAATAGATTTTAATAATTTGAAGGGATTATTAAGGATTTTAAATATTTTAGGATATTTTAAAAGATTCCGAGGAGGTTTTTTGAGATTTCAATAATTTGAAAGGGTTTCAAAGGACTTTAAAGATTTTAGAGTATTTTTAAAATTTTCAAGGAATGTTCAAAAGCTTTATAAACTTTTAAAGGATTTCGAAAGATTTCAAAGAATTAAAAATATTTTAAATGATTCCAAAGATTCAAGAGATTACAATTTTTCAAGGGATTTGAAGGGATTTCAAACAATTTTCATGGGGTTTTAAAGAATTTTCTAGAATTTCGGAAGATATGAAGCGATTTTACAGGACATACTAATATAAGCTTTAAATATATTTTAATGATTTCAAGGTAGTGTGAAAGCTCAAGGTGTTTTAATACAATTTCCAGGATTTCAGGTAATTTCAAATTTTATAGAATTTCACGAGATTTTATAATATTTTACGGAGGCTTTTATTTGGCTAGTCGTCCCGAATTTTCGGGACGACTAGTCCATCCCCTTTTCCAACTTCCCCAATTTTTCGGGACGACTAGCCACAGCCAATATTTTAATGGATTTCAAAGAATTTATTCACAAGAAGTGAGGGATTTCGTAGGCTTTCAAAGATTTGAAAGATGTTCAAATATGTTTTGCAATTAATTTGAATTAATTTGGAATTCATATTAATTTAACCTGAATTCGTTTAAATTCTTTAAAATTTTGGGATTCACTTAATTCTACTCAATTCAAAAAAGGATAATTTAGATTAAGGAACTTCCCCAACACTTCATCTAATTTTAAATGATTCTAAGGTCGCATTTATTCCCCTGGATTTTTATTTCCTAACATTAAAAATGTAAACATTTTAAAAATAAAATATTAAATATTAAGAGTTTTAAAAATATTTTGAAACAATAATTAAATTCCAAATAAATAATAATTTCCAAAATAGTACAATTTCAAAATGTTCAAAATTGAATAATTTCAGATTGGAATTTTTTTTAATTTGATCATTCAGAATTCAAAGGAATTACAATTGTATTATGTATTTCTAATGAAAAGCGTTGAAAATTCTACAACTTCAGATTAGAATTTTGAAAATTGGATCACGTAAAATTCAAAGGAATTAAAGTTGCTCTATTTCTAAATAAAATCGTTCAAATGGAATAATTAAAAAATTGAACATTTTTTTATTCCAATAATTTTGTATTTGAAACGATTGAAACTTTACAGTTTAAAATTAAAAACTTAATTGGTTATTTCAAAGTAAAAGCACCATTATTAACTTACTTTCAAATTATTTAAAAAGTTAAAAAGTTAATGTTCAACCAAATAGATGAAAAAAGACATGCCTAACCATACTTGTGATGTAATATACTATTTTTTGTTGTTTTAATATCAACTAATACATTTTTTATTGATAATTCATCTTTTAGGTTGAAAATTCAACTCCTTGGTTGAAACTTGAACTACTTTCTTTAAAATTTAATTTTTTTGTTCGAAGAATCATGATTTTAGTTGAACCATAGTCTTTTTTTGGTTAAAAATTAATTTTTGTAACTGAAAATTTAACTGTTTTGTTGATGATTTATATTCGCGGATTGAAAATTCAATTGTTTTGTAGAAAAGTCGCCTATTTGGCTTGAAAATGTAACAATTTTGAAGAGAATTAAACTATTTTGTACAGAATTCATTTTTTTTTTATTGAAAATTAATTAGGTATTTTCACTCAACCACCAGCTAACTTCACTTCTTTGATTGCTGAGGGGAAAACAATGGACAAAATGCATGGGATTTGGTCCATTTTGGTACTATTTTATTACTATCTTCGTAAATAATAGTTTTTTTTCTATATAAGTGTATTTAGAAATTAGTTTTTATTTTGTAAGAACTATTTAATGAAATATTAAAATGGTAATAATTATTCATTACGAATATATTACCAAAACAAAGTTTTTTCCCATGCATTTGGTGCCATTTTTTCCCTCGTCTTTTGACGAAGTGAAGTTAGCTGGCCATGAAGTGAAAATGCCTCATAAATCTTTGAAGAAGATTCTATCCGCTCGAGATCTACTGAATGCTCATTTTTACGAAACAATGATAAAATTTGGATTTTTCAACCTAAAGGTACATATAAGAAAAAACCTAGGTTTTTCTTTCAGTAAAAAAGGCAAAACAGAAGACTCAATTTAAAAAATAAAATTTATTTTTGACCTTCTTTCTTTTTAAGCAAAAAAACTTTAGTTACAAGGCCTAGAAAATTAAACTGTTTTACAATTGCGCATTTAATGCTATAACTATAAATTAAAATTATAGAAATTTTACAGATGGTAAGTGTGATTAATAAGTATCAGGTCATGTAGTATCAAGTGAAATTCAAAATGATTGGATAGACTTTTTCACCGACAAATGTGATTTTTGCTTTAAAAAACATTACTGACAGTTTTACCGTTCAAAATTAAAGAATTTTAAATATTGTTAACTTGAAAATTGTAATCATTCTAAAAACGTTGAAAATTATATTCTTGAATTAGGATTTTGAAACTAAGTCTTTGGAAATGATTAAGGTTTAAATTGTTTACTCTGGTTTTTAAAATTCTATCATTTTAATCTAAATTGCAAAGTTAATAACTTGGAAATCAACGATAAGGCTTTTCCATGGAAGTAGCACAACTTCATGTTAAAAAAAAATTAATAAGATGTCAAACTGACGCACCTATACTAATAAACTGTCATATTGACATGATAGACAAAGACGCGAAAAAAAAACACGAAAAGCGAGCGGAAACATAGGAGCTTCAATATGGACAGAATGAATGAATTGTAGGTTACTATAAATAATAATAAATAATAATATATAATTCTGTACAGTGGTAAAGATTCCAAAAGTGTAGATTTTCTGCAGTCTTCTCATATATGAGTTGTTTACATCTGGCGTCTGCCGTTTTTATGAAGTTATAAAATGATTATGTGTCTGTGAAAAAGTCATATAGTAGAGGAGGAATCACGTAAACTGCCGATGACGTTGATCTTGACGAAGAAGCTCGTGTGTCGAGACAGGTTCTTCCGTCTCATAAAAGTCACGCTTGTAGAATGTAGGACAGGCCCTTCTCTTTGCGTTTACGTACATCCTACGCAAGTATATTGTGTTTGAACGTGTTGTACACACGGGTTGAATGTTGATCCCTCAGTCGTGACATAATAGGAAAAGGGTGAAAGCAGAAAATAGGCCAAAGGTTTTCTACGCCCATCTTTTTGTTAGTATTCTTCTAACCCGGTTTTCTAGTTTCTAAAACAGAATAATCACTCGACTCTGCTAATTTGACAGAATGGCGGAAATACGTAATTTCAATTTGAGGCCTTTGGGAGTGTCCACATATTACGTGACACTCCAGGGGGGTGGGGGTCTACCCTAAAGTCAGAACGTGTCCCGTCCCACGGGGCGCGGGGCTGCAAAGGGTTTGTAACACGTGGCATTTCTCTGATGAAAAAATAAAGTTCAGTAGCTGCATTTTCAACCAAATAGTTGAATTTTCAAACCAAGAAGAAGAATTTTTTAGAAGACAGAATTTTCAAAACGAAAAATTAAATTTTCGACAAAAAAGTTCATTTTCAGCCAAAAGAGATAAATTTTCTACGACAAAGGTGAACTAACTATAATAAAATTAAATTTTTAAACCGAAGATATGAATTTTTAACAAAAACGTTAATTTACGCCCAAATACTTGATTTTTCAACTAAAATGATGAATCTTTAGCAACAACAAAAAATAATTTTTTACAAAGTTCAACCTCATCCTAGTAGTTCATAAAAAAAATGAATTCTCAACGAAAAATTCAATAGTTAATATTTCAGAAAAAAAATGTTTTAATTTTTAATGAAGAAGGGTTGAATCCAACCTAAAAAGACGAATTTTCAACAAAATAGTTGAATCTCCAACCAAAACAGAATTATTTTCAACCAAGCAGAAATATTTTCAGTCAAAAAGGATGCATTTTTAAAGGGAAATGGACTAGTTACATTTTTAGTTAGAAACCTTAATTATCAACTAAAACAAAAATTAATTTTCAACGAAATAGTTAAATTTTCTTTATATTTCTGTATACACTCTTAATTTTGCTACTATCTATTACTGCATAAATCGATGAATCTAAAAAAAAAATGAATTTTCAATAAAAGAGTTCAACATTCAATCAGAGAGGTGAATTTTCTACCAAAAAGTTGATTTTTTTAACCAAGAAGATCAATTTTACACAAAAAAAATTAGCTATCAACAAAATATATGAATTTTCAACTAAAAAAGGTGAATTTTCAACGAAATAGTTGAATTTTCAGTTTAAAAAATTAATTTTAAACTAAAGAAATGAATCTTCAACAAAAAAAATGAATGGTTATCCAAGATGTTCAACTTTCAACCAAGTAGTTTAATTTTTAACCAAAAAGATGACTTTGTAACATAATGTGCAATTCCAACAAAATAATTCAATTTACAACCAAATAGAATTTTCAACCAAACGAGATGAGTCCCGAACCAAAAATATGTTGGTAGACTTTTCAACAAAAAAATTAACTTTTAGTCAAAAATAGTTGAATTTTATTATGTGGTTCTATTAATTCAGGTCAACTTTAAGCGAAAAAATGAGAAAAAGGGGAAGTTTCTTAAAGAGAGGAAAAAAAAGAATTCGTTAAAAAATGGGAAAAGGCACGAAGTTTAAATATTTATAGTAGAAAAATCTATTCAATCAGTTTAAGTATATCACGTAATGTAATGCAATTTTAAATAAGTTCGATTTCAATTTTTTTAGTGTAAAGTTCAATAGTCGATTCTGAATCTGTTCAAAATTAAATAATTTACAGATTTTAATGTCAACAATGGGACTGTTTCAATTTGTAACCCTCAGTAAACAAATGTATTTGTCCGTTTGAAATTTATAAACTATTTTCAATTTTAAAATAATTTCAAATTAATAGATTCATAATTAAACGCTTTAATTTAATTTCAAATCCTATTTAAATATTGTTTGAATCTTGAATATTCCATGTATAATCCATTAAAGTTGAAATTTTGTAATTAAAAAAAAACATTTTTTAATATTCAGCAATATTAGTCTTGAATCTTTAAAATTGCAGTGTGCTAAATTTAAACTTCGAACGTTACAAATTTAATTATTCCATTTAAAAATATTTAATTTGTAAGTGAAAATATCGAATTTTTTGATTAAAACGGGCAGCCTGAAAATTGGAATTCAAAACGTGACAAAATTCACCATTTTAATTGAGAACATTAAAAATTTGATAGTTTCTCGTTGCAGTTTTATAAATAGACAATTTTAGAGTAATATCGTTTGAAATTAAACCATTTCTAATATTCAGTATTCAAAGTTTTAATTTTTTTGAAAATTCAAGCTGTAACAGTTAAACATTTTGAGGTCGTACATGTTTCAGGTCAATTTCAAATGCAATGATTAAAAATGTATAATTTCATATTTTAGTTATACAGCATCAAATTTAAAGCCTTAATAGCTGAAGAATTTTGAGTTGAAGTGTTAAAAATTAATGTTCCTTGTATTTCTCTTATAATTGTGGGAAACAATATTTATTTCTATTTTGCAAAGCAACCAGTAAAAAAATTGTTTATCAGGATTTTGATAACTTTGAGTACATTCAAAAATTAAAAATATGAAATTAAAAGCGTTTGGAATTACACGTTTTGAACTCAACCCATTTAGAATTCAGTATAAAATAATTTTTAATTTGAAGCACCATAGCTTTTAAACTTTAGTAATGAAGTAATATGTAATAATAATGATAAATTGAATATGAATCTTTCACAATTGATATAACTTAATGTAAAAATAGGCATTTCAATTTACAAAAAATTAGAACTTTTTAAAGTATGCCAATTTAAAAAACTTGAAAATAAAAAATTTATCAATGAGGGCATGTTTCTAGTTTAGAAGAGGTTCGGGTTTTCGAAATTATTTTTTTTTGCGTGGTATTTAAAAAATCTATCCGAACTTTTTTGTAATATGCGACTCATGCTCTTTTTTTTAGCCTTTTAGTCGATTCTATACCTGCCTTTCTATTTTACCAGCAGGTTATTTGATATAAAGAGATCTTCAGGCTTCCAGAAGAATCTGAATATCCTGAAAATGGTATTGAATTTTTGGAAGCATCAAATTTCAAGGATTTCAGATTTAGAACAATTAATTATATATCATAAATAATTTTTCTTTTTTTCATAAAAGAAAGTGATTCATAAAAAAGAATTTTCCAGCGTAAAATGGAATGATTTGTAAAAACGGATCAGTATGTTAGTAAAGTTGTTTTCATGTTGATTGAGCGAGCCTAATGGTTCCCTTAAGTAATTTCCCTTGATTATAATTTACGGGGTGATTACGTCCGCAGTGTGCTGATGAAGCTCGTGAGTCGTGACGAAGTTTTTATCGATTACGAAGGTAGTTGGACGTAGCGTGTATGAATAGTGGGTATGCACTATAATGCAGGTACATACATGTATAATATATAGGTATATAGGATTGTCGGGCACGTGCTCGACAACGAGTGACGTTATTTGTCTCGATCGTATAGCAATCTCGCTTAGTTCCGATGTCGCCCCCGCGTACTCGTCCAGGTGTTTCATTTTTTTATTAAAAATGAATTCATAAGACAATTATAAGTTTTTAGTATTATTTTGAGTGCTTGGAATTGTGTCCACTGTTGCCAGGTTCGCGGTACAGTGGACAATGGATTCGACACCGCAAAGCAGAGTAGAAAGATGTATTTATACCACGAAGTAATAGTAAGGAGAATCAACGCTAATCCATTTTCGGCGGAAAAGTCTGGCAGCTTTTTGGGGAATATTTTGGGGCGATTTTCCATGACTTATGAGTGGAATATTTGCGTGGCCGAGATTAGCTGAGAGACGAGTGTCATTCAAGTTCAGCGCCGAAATAGTCGGTGACTCGGTCATTCTCGGCTTTTTCCGAGAGTACTTCATGCAACTTCATGGTTCTCGCAGATGTGACACTCACCAGCCCCTGGAAAGCCCGCCCCCGTCCCAACTAACCCCAAAAAGTTGCCACTTTCTCGTAACACACAGTTTGGTCTCCTCAGTCTTACTATTACTTCTGAATTTATACGTACCTACAATAGTATATTGTGCACCAAGGCAGCAAAGAAGTCTTTTTACGGCCGAGCGTGAGTTTGCAAGAACGAGTCGCAGCCGAGGCGTAGACGAGTAATTGCAAACACGCTCGGCCGTAAAAAGAATTCGCTGCATCGGTACACACGATACTTTATGCAATAAGAGTATGGTTTTCGATTTTTCTGATGAAAATACGTCTCACGTTTGAGGTTAGTTTAAAGGGACAAGTAACGCGCAGAACAGTGCGCGTAGAGCGAAGTAACGAATGTTCATGCGCACATGCCCACTTTGCTACTCCAAACCACGCCCAAAAAGCGAGTAAACCATACTCGTGTTACATAATAGTATATTGTGCTACAAGTGCGGAAAATAGACAGTTTCATACAAGTGTGAAGTTTGCTGTACGAACCAGAGGTGACCAGAAGATGAGCCGATGGCAAGTTCTGTAAACTTAACAAGAGTTGCAACTGTCTACTTTGTAGTAATTTATCGTAATTTATCGTAATTGATCAGTAATTTATGGTAACTTATCACTTCGAGTTTGTCCAATCACTATTCACTGCTCACAATCAGTCTCTCAAGCGTCAAATCATAATTAAGTGAGTTTATGATTGCGGCAGCCCTGGAAAGTAATTCTGAATCGAACTGCGCAAGCGCAACAGCTAGAAAAATTAATCTGGCTCCAACTGCGCACGCGCAGCAGCTAGAAAAAATCTTTTCATAATTGCTTTTTACCACGGTTTCGGAATTGGTCACTTCCCGCACGCAATAAGCGCTCGAAAAGCGAACATTTCGTGCATGCGTTACAAAAAATATATTTTATACCTACGCTACTATCAGAACAGACGGAAAAGTTACGTCATTTCTATTTCAGATAACATTAGAAAAGTGTAATGACAATGATTTTGATCACACTGAGAAAAATGTTTGTTTGAATCAAGCAAATTTTGCTTGAATCAAACAACTTACTTCTTTGATATAGAGGGAAACAAATGTTTGTTTGAATCTAAGAAATTTTTTGTTTGTTCTTATTTATTTCGTTCAAAGATATTTTTGGTTAGTTTAAATAAATCTCTTGCTTGTATTAAGTATAGTTCTTGTTTACATTGAACTTATACTTTTTTAATTAATTATAGATTTTGTTCAAGTGAAGTAAATCTTTTTCTTTTACGCTTAACCTCAAAATTGAGCATTCTTTATAAAAATAATGTATAAGCTCGATAATATGTTTTTTGTTAATCACAATTATCGTTATATATGTAAAAGAAGGAACACTTATTCAATCCGAATGTTTACTTCTGTTTGATTTTTAATTGTGCTTCTCATTTCTGAATTAAAAAATCAAAAAATAGAATAATTAGAAATGAACCAGAGTTAGACATTTGAATTGAACATATATATAAGTGTTCCTGCTTTTAAGTATACAGCGATAATTGCAATTGATAAGAAACGTCGATTTCATAAATCATCTTCATAAAGAGAGGAGGTTAGAAATGAAAAAGACTTACTTACCTGCGAAATCTTCAATTACATCCAATAGTAGGGGAGCCCAGCGTGCTAAATGTGTTTTTTCTCCCACCCTTTGAAGACTTAAGGAATCGTGAAGATGATATATTAAAGAGAAAAAAAGTTTATATGATGTGTACCCTTTTAGTGGTGGGGGGAGCGTGTATAAATTTTCAAAAATGTAAAAAAAAGTAGTTAGAAAAAAATTCTCGAGCGCGTCAGCGTTTGATAGCGTATACGACCTACGAACTTCTGACCACACAGAGATATTAATCTGCCGGATTGCGAGTGGAAGGTGGCCGTACAAAGAGGTGGAAATTGGAAAAAAAATTTTTTCACTCGAGCTTGTCAGAAATTCAAGAGAGATGTTAAGTGAACCCTAAAAAATGTCCTATTATAAAGTCTGACGATTTGAACGTGACTGAAATTCACAGCCGATTTTTCAAAATGCAAAAAAAAATCGTAACATTGAAATACTCGAGCGCATCAGATTTTTATACAGACTGTTTAGCTTGATGCACTGTTCACGCTGACTCATATTCTGACAATTTTGTGAAGGGATTTTTTAAATCTGACAATTGAAAACAAATTTTTTTTTTTTTATTTTAATTTTTAATTTTTAATTTTTTTTTTTTTGTATTGAAAATAATGAAAATGAGCGTTGTTGTGATGTTGTGATCAGCTGTGATGGCATCATGGCGGCAGAAAGCAGTGTGTAGCAGTGCGAGAGAGTAAGACATAGAGAAAGAGTAAGAAAGAAAGAGTGGCGCGGAGTGGGAAATACATAGTTCTCTGTAGTTGTAAACACTACACTCTATTGATAATTTTAGATAGTTCGGCTTAAGAAAATCGGCAGATTATGTTATTCCTACAATTTTGAAATATTTTTCTTTCAAATGAAAAAAAAAAAACCGCGCTCGAACATTTCGAGGTTATGATTTTTTTTTGCAACTTTGCGATTCGTTTATTTCTTTATGTCACGTTTAAATCGTCAGATTATTATAGAGATTTTATTTCTTGCATGTAATTAACTTATTTTGTTTAAATCTGATGCGCTCGAGTTTTTTTAAGGATCGATTTTTTTTTACTAATCTGATCGACTGCCCTAGACGCACACCCCTATATTAAGGGTTCATATGTGGTGGAAGTACATAACAAGGTACAGGGTTTCTTTTCTTATATTAATCTGTCAGGCTCAAGTTACTTCCAAAATCCCCGCTTGGACTCCCCTACTACAAGGTAAAGCCCCAAAATACAAGTAGTTCCAACATTAGAGATTTTGCGTCCAGTTTTCAATTAATTTTAAGTTTTCCAGTAAATCAAAATCTTTGTAATCACACAACACCGAAAAAAGAACAATGCCATCAAATCCATCAAACCAATCAAAGGATCAATCAATTTAGATTTTAGGTTAGTACCGCAGGCAAACCTGCCGGCAGCGCCTTAGCACGCTTAGCGGCACTTTGTAGCACTGATTTGCATTATATTTTTTGTTTGAATCAAATGAATATTTTTAGGAATTCAAATAAAAAAATTTTAAACAATTGCATTGTTTAATGAAAGCCGGGGATTCGTGAGCAGATCCGGGAAATCTGTGGTCATAAATTTAAACTGAACATTTTTATTTTCTGCGTAAAATTGTTATTATTATTATAAAATTATACGATTTTATGGTAAAAAGCTGGAAAATCTTTGAAATTTACTAACCAAAACGTGACGCACGCAATAAATTTATCTACGAATGCCAGCATAAAAGTCAAACTCAGAGAAGATTCTTGTGCTGTTTTCTGTCTTGTGTCTGCTATTTTTTTTTGTCAATTTCCGGATTAAAAAAATGTTTCACGGTCATTGAAATAAAAAATTCTACTTCTTAAAGCTGAAAGTTTTTTAATATAAAGTAATCAAATCAAATCTGAACTGCAAATTAAAGCACTCAAGGTGAAACTCTTTTGAATTTTAAACTTTTTAAATTGAAGCTTAAACAATTCTAATTTAAACTCTCAATCATTTGCACATGTAAAGTGGAAGCTCTCAACATTATGAACAATTTTAAATTAAATGCTTTAATAAATTGAACAGTTGAAAATTTCTTTTTGGTAGAATATTCATCTGTTTGGTTGAGAATGTAACTATTTTGTTGAAAAGATTTTTTTTTTTAATTATTTTTTTTTCCATTGAAATTTTTTTTTTCATTTTTGGTTGAAAATTGACCTTTTTTAGTCGAAGATTGTTTTTTTGTTTTTTTTTTTTTTTTTGAGAGAGAGAAAAGTAACCTTCTTGGTGTAAAATGTCCTCTTTTTTGGTTGAAAATGCAGCTGTTTGGTTGAAAATGAACTTTTTTGCTGAAAATTCATATTTTTGGGTTGAAAATTCAACTGTTTTACAAAAAATTTATCTTTTGGCTTGTACGTGTACTGAGAATTTAAGTTTTCCATTTTGGGATAAAAATTTATCTTTTTTGGTTGAAAATTCACGTATTTTTTGGAAAATTCGTCGATTTTTATAGAAAATTAATTTTATTGGTTGAAAATTTCCTCTTTTTGGTTACAATGCTACAGTTTGATTGAAAATTAAATTTATTTTAAAAAATGCATATTTTTGTGTTGAAAATTCATATTTTTGGTTGAAAATTCAACTGATTTACAAAAAATTTATCTTTTAGCGTGTAGGAGTACTGCCGATTTAACTTTTCCATTTTTTGATAAAAAATTGATCTTTTCGGTTGAAAATTCCACTATTTGTTTAGAAATTCATGTGTTTTATTGAAAATTCGTCATTTTTATGGAAAATTAATTTTCTTGGTTGAAAATTCACCTTTTTGGTTTTAAAATTCATCTCTTTCGGTACAAATTTTTTTTCATTGAAATATCAACTATTAAATTTTTTGAGAATTCGTTGTTTTTGTTAGTTGAAAATTTAATTATTTATTTGAAAATTCAAGTATTTTGATAAAGTCATGATTTTTGGTCGAAAATTCAACTGTTTTGTTATCAGTTGTCTATTTGGACAGAAAATTCATCCTTTTGGATTGAAAATACATCATTTTGTTGTTGAAATTTCAATCGTCTTCTAAAAAATTTAATTATTTGGTTGAAGTTTAATTTTCTTGTTTGAAAAATTGACCATTTGGTTGAAAACAGAACGATTCGGTTAAAAATTCAACTATTTTGTTGAAAATTGAACTATTTGGTGAAAAAGTCGTCTTTTTTGGTAGAAAATTCAAATGTTTTGTTGATCTTTTGCCCATTGCGGTAGAAAATTGATCCTTATAGTTTTCACCGTATTCACCTTGTTGTTAAGAATTGAACTATCTTCTAAAAAAATAAAATTATTTGATTGCAAACGCAACTGTTTTTGGTTAAAGTTTACTATTATTATTATTATTATTATTATTTTTTTTTTAATTCGACTCTGGTTGAAAATTAATCTTTTTTTGCTCGAAAATGCAACTGTTTTGTAGGGAAATCATCTCTTTTTATAGAAAAAAAATCTTTTTTGGTTAAAATAAATAAATTTAAATTTGAGAAATTTTAATCTTAAATTTTGTTCTTTTATTCCGGTTATAAAAGATTCTATGTTAAAAATATTACAAGATTAAGATTCTGGTAATTGAATATTAATTGTAAGGAAAAATGAAAAACTGGTCAGTGAAGAGTCAGGGAGTTTTGAAAATAACGTTTTTCGACCACCCTGAGATAGGCTAATTAGAGTCTAATATCTCTGAATTTAATTAGAATTTCTAATTGTCTTTTATAAAGATGAATTCGCTTTTTGATAACGAATCCAACTATATAAAAAAACTCATTTTTTCATAAAAAAATGTAGATAGAGCCTTTCTTCATAAGTGCCTGCGTCAGAACTGGTGTGTGTTCCGACTTCCGACCTGGTGAACCGCAGAGGAATTTTATTTGAGGACGGTTCGTCGATGTACTGATGCAGCAAGTCGAACGCCGTCGTGACGTCAGGCGTCCTGACGCTATTTCTGTCCAAAGACAATTTACTTTTGCCACCTACCTTCCTTGTCGAGTCAAGATTCGAAAGAAACCGATAGTCGAATTTTGTATCGATAGATCTGAATTAATTCAACTTTAAATTCCAAAGTTCTTAATTTTTTCGGGATGTATTTTCTAGTCTGGTTGAGCGATGGATAATTAATTTAGCTTAAAACAACTTTTTTTCATTTATTCAATCTCCAAGTTTTAGAATCTAAAATTATTCGATATCTTTGGCGTGGGCTTTACAAAACTGTACATTGGTAAAAAAATTAATGGATGTGTGGACTATTTTTTAATATGTAACTTGTTTTCTTTCAGATAATCGAAGCAGTCGTCTGGATCTTTCTGGGCAATCAAACACACTGGATGCAATATGGGGCATGGATAGAGAAAAAGGTATGTATGTAAGAGCAATTTATTATATCGCTCTCAATCCTTGTTTATTTATGTATAATACAAATAATCAACGACATTGGAAGAAAGTTAGCACATACAGGAAGAAAAGAAAATCGTTGGAAAAATCAGAGAATTTTTATCAGATATTGGGAACTCAGAATTTTAAATTAAAAAGTGTACTGTATATTTTCAATTGCGCACAATTATATTTTTCTCTGTAGACTTTAATTTGCAGAAAATTTTAAATACGTTTCAAACTCGACTTTGAAGACATGAATGTAGCATAAGAAGTATTTTTGCTGGAATTCATTAAAACCCTACAAGTTTATAAATATATTACGAAGTTTAAAAGAATTTCCAATTAGAAACAATCAAATTTGAAAGTACACTCAACTCCCGATTCTGTGCTGGCCTCGGATCTTGTCGGCCCAGAATCGGATGCGTTTTTTCATGTCAACACTCAGGACCGCTTATGTAGTCTCTGACCTTGGAACAGTATATGCCCAGAGAGGCGCGATGTAAACAACTTCTGATACGGCACTGACTGTCCGAGCGTATATGCTGTCAAGGGACGTTCAGGCAGGGAGACCGCAACAGTCAAGCATGATGCCGTTCGAATATCGGGCGGCCCAGAATCGGAAGTTGAGTGTAATACAGAACCTCCTTTGAAAGCGATTCACGCATAAAAAAATAAACTTTAAATCGGAACATTTGAGAACTTTCGATATTTAAACATTTCAAACCTTAAATTTACCAACTTATATGTTTGAAATCATTTAAAGTTTAGTAACTTCCATATTTTCAAAGAATTTAAATTCTGAAAGTTCTATAATTAATAGCATTGCAACAATAAGAATCCTGAATTAAAAACAATTAATTTGAGATAATTTTCCATTTTTAAGGATACCATTCTGAATTTTTTTAATAAACTTTTTTTGTTTCAAATTAATATTAACAAGTTATGAAATCTATGAAATTTAAACTGTAATTTCGCAATCCGTCAAATTTGAAAACGCTTTATATTAAGGAAACGATTATTATCTTTGGTAATTTATATTAGCTTAATGATATTCAAGTTTAGAAAGATCAAATTGGAACACTTCCAATTTTGGAAATCATCAAATATACATAATAATTTAAATTCTAGTTGATGAACCTCCAAACTTGAAAGCGTTTCAAGTATCAAAATCTAAAATTTAAATCAAAATATTCGTGAACTTTCGAGATCTAAAAATTTGAACCTTAAATTTACTAACTTACGTATTTGAAATAATTTGATGTTTAGAAACTTTCACATTTTGAATGAATTTCAACCCTGAAATTTCTAAACTTAAAAGCATTTGAGAAGAAAATCTATATTTAAAAACAATTAATTTGAGGTAATTCTGAATTTGTAAGCATACCGTTCTGAATTTTTTTAATTAACTTTTTTATTTTAATGTAATATCAACAAATTATGGAATTTATGCAATTTTAACTGTAATTTTGCAATCCATTAAATTTGAAATCGTTTTAAATTGGGGAAGCGATTACCTTTGGTAATTTATATTAGCTTGATGGCATTCATGATTGGAAATATCAAATTGGAACACTTCCAAATTTGGAAATTTAATGTAAAATAAATTTAAATTTTGCAAGGACTTGAAATTCGAAAATGTCAACGTTGTACATTTGAAATTTTAAAACGAAAATTTTGAAAGCTCTAAAATAAAAATAAAAAAATTAAATAAAAATTTTCAGACCTTTCTTGTCATGTTCTTTGGAAAAATATTTGTTTAAAAACAATTAACAATCTGCAAACGAACATTGTCAAGGAACAGCGCATCTTAAAAAACGCCGGACTTGACACAGAAAAAGCTGCATAACTTATTTATTTCTCATTAAAAAAAAAAAATAAGCAGCAAAGTACTTTCAAGGTATTACTTAACTCTATCGAACCATGAAAGGAACCTCCTGAAACAAGCAATCATCTCGGAGAACCCTTATCAATGGTTCGAAGCGTCCTCAAAAACGAAAATATTGACACACAAAGAGTAGAATAACTTTTTTATTTTTAATTAAAAATAAAAACAAGAAAGTTCTTTCGAGCTATTACTTCGCTTTATTAAATCGTGGAAAGAAGAGGCAAAAAAGAGGTAATCACCTTTTTTAAATACCATACATCCGAGGTAAGTCAAAATAATTAGTTTAAGCCAATAAAGCGCATTTCTAAAATTTGGCACTTATGTCCTGGGACCCTTCGACTGTTATTTAAATTGTAAAGCGCTTCATGTGGAAAAGAGAAATATTTTGCTACTATAAAAATATGAGTTCCTTTAATATGCTATAATATTTTATATCCACCATGTTTCACTTTTTTTATATTAGAACTACTCGTTTCAGAAGATACCAAGAGTTTTTTTAATATTCAATGCGTTACTAAAAATATGTGGCAGATTTTCATTGATCAATAACTTTACAAGAGTTGGGTTGATTTTAAAAGGGTGGCCGCAGGACAGGGAAAACCTGGAAATGAGGAAAAAGTCAGGGAATTTTATTGTACACGGAAAGTCAGGGATATGGAAAAAAAATCTTGCAAAAGTCAGCAAATAACTGTCATTCTGTCAAGGATCATAAATTTCAAATTTTTATTTGTTATTATTTCATTTCGTTAATAAAAGATTCTGTGTTAAAAATATTACAAGTTTAAGGTTCTGATCATTAAATATTAATGGTGAGGGAAAATTAAAAATTGGTCAGGAAAAAATTAGGGAATTTTGAAAATGAAGTTTTGCGGCCACTCTGATATTATATTATTCTTTTCAGTAATTTATTTATTTTTTATATTTTTTTCCCCAGTTTGTTCCTTCTGATGAATATATTTTTAGTTAACATTTGTATTATGTGTTTGAAAATTCTACAGTTTTGTTAAAAAGTCATCCTTTTGGATAGAAAATTCAACTTTTTGCATTAAATTCATCTGTTTTAATAGAAATATCATCTTTTTGGATACAAATGTAACTGTTTGTTTGTAAATTAATATTTTCTGGTTGTGTATTTAATTATTTTATTGCAAATTCGTTATTCTTGATTGAATACAAATGTTTTGTATTTAAAAGTAAAATCATAGTTGAAAATTGATCTCTTTGGTTGAAATCTGAACTATTTTGTTGAAAATTGATCTTTCTTAATTGAAAATTCAACTATTTTGGTAAAACTTGAACTTCTTTGTTGATATTTTATTTTTTTGGTTGAAGGTTCATCTCCTTGGTTGAAGATTTAACTACAGTGAATTCTCGCCTATTTCAGGCGCCGCGAAACGTAACGATTCGATCATTTCAAAGCTGGAGGGGCCCCCACCTCTACCGCAACCTTCAGGTTATTTTTGTCAAACGACGCTCATTGGTTGCCCCAGCGTTGTATCACAGAGGGCGCTGTAAGCAACTTTTTCAACTTCGCAGGTGCCGAAAAGCGCGGGTCTATTTGAAATCAATAAATACTATCAATAATAATGCTTTTCGGTACATGCGCAGTTGCAAAAGTCGCATTCCGTTAGCCTGCATGCATTTTAGTGTTTTTGTTAACGTACGATGTGACAAATATAACATTTCCTGGAAATAGTACAATTTGCTAACTAAAAACCAATATAATAGAATCAAAAACCAACTCAAATATTTCGCGGAATAGTGAGTTTTGTAGCATGACGTCGCGGTTATGCTAAGATAGGTGGAAATGTCAGCCGTCAGGAAGGTTAGCACATGGAACTGACAATGCATACGAGTTTTTGGAGAAAATATTCTAAACGTAAAATTGAGTTATAAAGGTTTTAATAGTAGTATTTTTCAAGTGTAGAATGTATTCGCACAATTCTGTTTCATCCTTTTATCGGTTGGAGACCTTTCAGTTTCAAGAAATACAGTCAACTATTCGAAATTTGAGGTTAGAGTATCCGATCTGGTACACTAACCTGAAATTTTGGATATTTTATTTAATTTCGTGACACTGAAAGGTCGTCGTGAATCGACGAAAGAATGGAATATGACTGAGAAAATAGATTCTAGACTTCACAAATATTACTATTCCTACATTTATGACTTACTTTTACGTTTAGAATCTTTTCTACAAAAAGTCGTATGCATTTCCATGACGTCATGCTAAAATACTCAATTGAAACCAACGAGGGCTTCCCGCTCTTCGGGCCTCTTTTTAATTGGTCAGCCACTGACGCGGAGGAATTGCTCAATTTGAAATAGCCGTGTACGGGGGACTTGAAATAGGGGCGACTTGAAATAAGTGCGACTTGAAATAGGTGAGACTTCACTGTATTTTGTTGAAAATTCGTTTTTTTTTTGCTTTTGTTTAAGATTAATTTTTTCAACTGAGAACATAACTTTTCATTATTGGTTGAGAATTGACCTTTTTTAGTTGAAAATTCATCTTTTTTGTAGAAAACTAATCCTATTGGTTCGAAATTTCCTCTTTTTTGGTTAAAATGAAATTATTATATTAAAATTCATTTCTTTGGCTGGAAACTCATAATTTTAGTTGAAAATTCATCTCTTTGTATGAAATTTGGACTATTTCGTTAAAAATGGGGGTTTTATTTTATTTTGCTGAAAATTCGTCTCTTTGGTAGAAATTTAATCTTTTTGGTTGAAAATTCGATCATTTGATTGAAAATTCATCTTTGTAGGTTGAAAATTCAACTGTTTGGTTAAGAGTTCAACTATTTTTTAGAAAATTCGACTCTTTTAATTTAAGTTCAACTATTTGGTTTTAAATGCAACTGTTTGGTTGACAGATAATTATTTCTTTGAAAATTCATCTTTCTGGATTGAAAATTATTTTCTTTGTTGAAAATTCGTCTTTGGGTTTAAAAGTCAACTGTTTTCTACAAAATTCGACTGTTTAGGTTGAAAACTGAACTATTTGGTGAAAAACGCAACTGTTTTTGGTTGAAGTTGAATCTTGTTTGTTGGAAAATTTGACTATTTGATTGAAAATTCATCTTGGTTGAAATAAATAAATACATTTTTATTTTTTCAATTTTAATCTTCTATTAAAAATGATACAAGATTAAAATGCTGGTCTTTGAATGTTAATCGTCAGGGAAAATGAAAAATTGATCAGGAAAAAATTAGCGAATTTTGAAATTGAAGTTCTACGGCCATCCTGTTTTAAGCACTTTTGATCTCGAAATCCGGAAGAGTCAGGAAGTTTTTTTAGTTGAAGTTTTTAAGCCACCCATCTTTCATATAATTTTATACCGAAATAATTGATAAAGAAATGAATTTTCGGTAATATCGGATATTCAGGAGGATAATTACGAAATATTTGTTGAAATTTCTTTATTAAAAAATTGAGAAAATGTATCAAAATAAAAATGAAAGAATTTCAACTAGACATATTGGATACGTGTCCAGAGTTATGCTCTTGAACTTTTCTAACAAATATTTCTGGTAGATTCTTATGTTACTTTATGGAGAGGCGACTGCACAGTTTGCCACCATAACGGTCTGCTGGCCGTAGAAAGGCTCTCACTAGGTCTTTTGTTTCATCCAGAAAGAAAGCAGGAAAGGACGCCTTCTTTCAGTAGTAACAGCCGTCTTGACGTTCGTTGATTGGTACTTAGTATAATAGATCCTAATACTGAGCATCGCTCGAAATGTAGTTTAGTTTACTTGCTTTGATTACTTCTACCTCTTTTCTCATCATATTCTATTATCAGAACATGCGAATTTATATAACGATGCACCAGTAATTTGCAAGATTATACATTTATGTATGCTAAGGTAATTGCTCGCTGCCTTTCTTCCTTCATTTCTTTTACTCCAAAGCAATCATCTTTTACATTCTCGTCACATGAGAACTTCTTGAAAATTCGTTTCGACATCTTTATTTCAGAATTCTAAGGTTCGAAACTCTAAATTCTAATCTTGGGTTCAGAATTCTTTCCGATCAGATCCGACTTTCCTGTCCCAGATTCTAATTTTAGAGTAAGAATCCTTGAATTATTAAACGTGTTTCGTTCTGGAGAATTAGATTCAAACCCTAAGAATTTAGGGATCAGGATTTATTACAATAAACAAATAAAGCACTGAAAAAAAATGTCTGGTTAAATCAACCAGAATTCTGGTTAAATATGCCCTTACTATTTTTTCTGGTTAGACTAACCAGAATTATGGTTCAATTAACCAGAATTCCGTTTAAATTAACCAGAAATTCTGAATAAAAGAATCAGAATTCTGATTACTTTAACCAGAAAAAATAATAAGGCCATATTTAACCAGACATTTTTTTGAGTTAGAAAATCTCTAAGATTGTTTAAGATTGGAAACTTGTAGATTAAAAAAACAAATTCATATTTGGAAAAATTAAATGACTTAATCACTCTTTCCCTTATTCCCCTCTTTTCCCCTTTTTTAACGAATTCCTCTTTTTTTCTTTGTTTTCCCCTTTTCACTTTTTCACTTGAATGCGAACTGAATTAATCTCGAAATTAATAGATCCTAGTAAGAAAATCTAACTACTTTGCGTTGTTAATTAATCTCTTTTGGTTAAAAAATCTACTATTTTGTTGAAAATTCAACTATTTTGTTAAAAAGTTATCTTTTTTGTTAGAAAATTCAACTGTTTTGTTGAATATTGGTCTTTTTGGATTGAAAATTTGTATTTTGGATTTAAAATCGTCTTTTTTGATGTAAAAGTCATCCCTCGTGGTTGAAATTGAATGTATTTTGTTTAAAATTCGTCTCTTTTGCTTGAAAGTTTAAAAATTTGGTTGCAATGTTGTCTCTTTTGCTTGAAAGTTTAAATATTTAGTTGAAAGTTCATCTTTTTGGTTTTTAAAATCAACGGTTCTCTAAAACATTAGAATTTTTAGCATTGAAAATAATACCTTTTTTGGTATTGATCGTTTTTGGTTCAAATTTCTACTATTTTCTTGAAAATTTGACTGTTTTAGATAGAAAGTGCGTCCTTTTGGATTGAAAATTCATCTTTTTTGGTAGAAAAGTCATTTTTCTTGGTCGAAAATTCAACTGTTTTGTTTAATATTCGTCTTTTTGGGTAGAAAAATTCTATTTTGGATTGACAATCGTCTTTTTGATGGAAAAGTCATCCTTCATGATTAAAAAAGAACTTTTTTGTAACTTTTTTGCAATAACAATTATATTTTTCGTTGAGATTTTTCTTTGGTTGAAAATTGAACTACTAATTGTTTGAAAGTGGAACTACTTGTTTAAAAATTAAATTTTTTGTTTGAAGATTCATCATTTTAGTTGAAAATGTAACTATTTATTTGAAAATTCTTCGTTATTGGTTGAATTGAACTGCTTTTTATTTAAAATTAAAAGCTTTTTTTGTTGAAATATCAACTATTATATTTTTCTTTGAGAATTCATCTTTTTGGCTAAACGTTCAACTGTTTGACTGCAAATTTATTTGTTTTGGTTTAAGGTTAAAGTATTTTGTAGAAAATTCGTCGTTGTTGCTTGAATTAAAATGTTTTTCATTAAAAATCAAAATTTTTTGTTTGGACATACAACTATTTTATTTTTCGTTGAGAATTTTTTTTTTTGGTTGAGAATTCAACTACTTGGTTGAAAGTTAAACTAGTTTGTTAAAAATTAATTTTGTTGTTTAAAGATTCATTATTTTAGTTGAAAATTCATCTCTTTGGTTGAAAATGTGACTATTTAAAAAAAAATTCATTTATTTTGTCTTTTTTGGTTGAAAATTAAACTGCTTGGTTGAAAATGCACCTGTTTTGTTAAAGTTTAATCTTTTTTGTTTGAAAATTCGACCATTTGGTTGCAAATGATCCTTTTTGTTTTAATATGGTACCTAGGGGAAACCACCCTACAGTAGATAATGATTTACAGTAGATAATCTTAATTAACTGGAAAACTGACAAAAAAAGTTAATTAATTTTGGTAGTATAACGTTTCAGCAAGGATACTATATTTTCTAACGAAGTTTCATTGAAATTTTATAATTAATTAATGCGTGAGAGCAAAAAATTAATTTTTAACCTGAACAAAAAATTTCACGTCTTTATTCATACTTGTTAACTTAATGAAACATTTTTATGACATGTTCATACATTAGAATCGAAGCTTGAAGTTTAATGAACAATATTTATTAATACAAAGTGTTCTTTCTTCAATATTTATAAATATTTGAGGACTTTTTATTAGATAATACATTTTCGAACAGTAGATAACCAACAGTATAGATAATCGGAAAATTACAAAAAATGTCGCTGTCAATGTCGCAGTTGTTTTAAGCTCGGTTTTAAGTTTAAGGTTGTATTTGTTTGTTAATTTTGATTCGTGAAGTTTTTAAATTCAAATTATTGTAAATGATAAACTAAGAAAATAGTGTAAATTATTGGTTATTAAAAAGCTCATAAATTTTAGTTGTGTTTTAAAGAGTCTTTCGGAAAAGATATCATTTTTAGGATTAAGGTATGTAAAAATTCTGCACTTTCTGTTATCGCAAGTCAGGTTAAATAAAGATTAAACATCTCGTACCAATCGTACCAATCTCACGGTATATCAAAGATAAAAAAAATGTCAATAATTGATAATTTTGCGTTTTTTGTAAAATAATCATAGTTTCAACTATTATTTACTTAATAAATTGATTTTAATTGTAAGTATACTAATGATAAATTATAATTATCCAGAATTGAGTATTCTGTCTTGCCCAGAAGCTATACCAGAAACGATTATCTATTGATGGACAAAGGTGTAAAAATCGTAGCCTTGATTTAAGAAAGATAATCTTTCTTTATTTTTGAAAACTGATGTAGTTATATGCTGCTGAATTTTTTCCTATCCACTGTAGGGCGGTTTCCCCTACATTAATTTTATTTAAAAGAATTCATTCCCATATTTTCGTGAAAAATCACCCTATTTTCCCTGTTTTGAGATCATCTTGGCCTGTGAAGTCTGAAATAACTTGTTGTTTCAGTAATGTAGGTTCACAGAGATGTAATTAACAATTCTGAACGTTCATTCATGCAGCTGATTAGGAATAGTATCAATCTCGTGGATCGTAATCAGGAAGCGAACAAACGTTGACCGTCTATCGTTGCACAACAAGAGGAATGGCATCAATAGGAACCACTTATCTGGTATTGGATTCACCCTTGCGAGGGTGTCCTGGACAGCTTTGAGCATGAATTTGCGTAATTCACCCCCCCCCCCTGCAGCAGCATTTTCTGTTTGGAAAGGTCCTGTTATGGTTCCAGTGTCTCTGTGAAATCCCTTGAGACGATTCAGACATGGCCGAAGAGTCTGGCACATGGGGTGGTTTTGAACAAGTGAATCTGTGAACTGCGTCACGGGATTCAGAGTGTAATAGCGGACTGGGAGTGGGGCTTGTGTAACCTCGCTCTTTTCTGGTCCCGTTAGCCAGAAGCATGCCAGAAGTTCATTTCATGCCTTGCCTCTTCTCGGGGATGCTGTCCGAGTTGGAAAACAGTATCTGGTAACGTTCAGATTTGGAATAATTGAATTAATTCGGTAGGTGCTAATTCGATGATAAAGCTGATACGATATCGATAAACTGGGTTAGGGACTAGATAATTTGCTATCAGACATTTTCTGCAAATGAGATCATCAATATTTGTTCATTGAAATTCTCTTGAATAAAAATTTTAAGTTTGTAAGCAATTTCGCTAATTATAAGTATATTGTATGTATGTGGACAGGGACGCTCGTCGGGCTTTGCCGAATAATGTAAGAGTGGGAATCTAATCAGATAACATACGAGAGACCAGTGCGTTGCCGATCGTCCTAGCTTCCGTATCACTTTTACTTTCTAATTTTATATTTCTCAAATCATTTTCTAGTTCATTTAATAAAAGAGATCTCTGAGCAAAATTTATGTAGATAATTTTTGCATGGTTGCTACAAGTCAGAGAATCCTAGAAAGTTAGCGAATGTCAGGGAAAGAGTCAGGGAATTTTCGATAAACTGCAGTTGAAGTTAATTTTATTCTTTTATTGAAAATTCAATACTCTTGTTAAAAAGTAATTCTTTTTGGTTGAAATCACAATAGTTTGGTTGAGAATTAATCTGTTGTGGTTGAGGATTCAACTATTTTGTTGAAAATTCGTCTTTTTTGATTGAGTTCAACTGTTTTTGGTCGAAATATCAACTTTTACATTTTTCGTTGAGAATTCATCTTTTTTGCTTAAAATTCTACTACTCAGTTGAAGGTGGAATTAAAATTCGTCTTCTGCGATATAATATTAATCTTATTGGTGACTAATTGTTGTTTTTCTTCGAAAATTCATTTCCTTGATTGATAATTTAACTATTAGGATTTAAAAAACCTTTAAAAATTGAACTTTTTTGTTGAAAATTCGTCTTTTTTGGTAGAAAAGTAATCTGATTTTATTTATTTTTCTAACTGAAAATTTAAGTATTTTATTTTTGTTTGAAAATTTATATTTTTTATTTGATTATTATTTTTTTTTATTCGTCTTTTTTGGTAGAAAATGATTCTTTTGGCTTGGAAATTCAACTAATTGGTTAAAAATGCATCATTTTAGTTAAAAATTCATTTCTTTGGTTGCAGGTTAAATTATTTGATTGTAAATTCGTTCTTTGTTTAGTTGAAAATTATTTCTTTCAACTGAAAAAGTAACTATTCCATTTAAATGCTTGAAAATGTATCTTTTTTAGTTGAAAATTAATTTATTTTGTTGAAAATTCGTCTTTTTTTGGTCAAAAAGTAATCTCATTATTTGTAACTTCATCTTTTTGGTTAAAAATTCATTTCTTTGGTCGAAAAATTGACTATTTTCTTAAAAATTCTTTTTTTTGTTGTTGTTCAAAATTTACTTTTCTAACTGAAAATATAACTATTCTATTTTTGGTTCATAATTCGTCTGTTTGGATGAAAATTCACTTTTGTTTTTGGTTGAAGATTCATATTTTTAGTTGAAAATTCATTTATGTATCTGAAAATGTAACTATTCCATTTTTTGTGAAAATTGAATGTTTTTTTATGGAAGTTTAATCTTCTTGGTTAAAAATTCATCTGCCTGCTTGAAAATTTAACTATTTCAATGAAACTTTATTTTATTTAGTTAAAAATTAATCTTTTACTGACAATGTAACTATTCAATTTTTGGTAAAAAATCTTTTCTTTGGTTGAAAATTTAACTATTTTGTTGAAATTTCATTTTTTCGTTGTTGAAAATTTGTATTTTTAGCATTCTAACATTTTTTTGGTTAAAGAATCATCATTTTAGTTAAAAATTCAACTTATTTGTTGAAAATTCTTCTTTTTGGTTTGAAAATTAGTCTGTTTTGGAACTAATTTGTTGAAAATTCGTATTTTTTGATTCAACTAAACTGTCTGATTAAAAATTAAAATATTTTTTAATGGCAATATCAACTGTTACTACTTTTCGTTAAGAATTCATTTGTTTTTATCGAAGATTATTTACTTTCGTTAAAATTTAATTTTTCTCAGGTGAAAATTAATTTTTTTTAACTGAAAATTTAATTCTTCCATTTTTGGTTCAAAATTGATCTTTTTGAGTTGAAAATTCAACTTTTTGGTTGGAAATTCATGTATTTCACGTATATCTTACGTAATTTATGGATGACCACTTAGAAAATGCTGTATGACTGTTGTCACTAAAAGTGTTTAAGATAAATTTAGAAACAAACCTTTTTTTTGCGAAATTGGGATTTTGTAGCAACCCTGTTTCGTTGAAGCTGATCTGTTTAATTGAAATAACATGAATTTAATTCTCTATGTCAGTAACAAATATTTTAGTGGCAATATTGATAATTGAATTAATTCTGATACGGAAAATCTTGGAAGGCGGGACTGACTTGTTAGTTATTGAAAGATTGATAATAGCAGTCTTGTTTACGTACTCAGTGTTAAAAATAGAATACTCCTTAAATATCTTCTACTTCACATTATCTTTCTTTTTTGATATAACATCGTACGACCTACTTTTACTCCCCATGACCCATGCCCCACATTTTCAAACTTCGATCCTGTAAAGTAAACTTATGAAAAAGAGAAATGTACTTTTTCATTGAAATTGATAAGCAAAACAGCATTTAAAAAGTTCCTTGTCATTTTTCTTCTAAGGCATTTTTATCTGTAGTAAAATCCGATTCAATCAGATTAACTTGCAGATTTCAAACTCTTTCCCCTATTCCCCTGTTTTTCCCTTTTTCAAGAATTCCTCTTTTTCCCTAAATGCGAACTGATAGAATAAAACCCAATAAGAAAATCCAACTATTTTTGGTTGAAAGTTATTTATTTTTTATTGAAAAGTCTACTATTATATTTTTGGTACATAGTTAATCTCTTTTGGTTAAAAATTGTTGCAAATTTGTCTTTTTGGATAGAAATTTTTTCTTTTGGATTGAGAATTCATATTTTTAGTAGAAATCGTCTTTCTTGGTTGAAAGTTATTTTTTATTTTTTATTGAAAGTCTACTATTAGACTTTTGGTTCATAATTCATCTCTTTTTGGATTAAAAAATTCATCTCTATTGGTTGAAAATTCAAATACTTCATTAAAATTGAACTACTTGGTTGAAATTTACACTACTTTGTTAAAAAGTTATATTTTTTAGTTGAAAATTCAACTGTTTTGTATGAAATTAGACTTTCTGACTTGAAAATTGATCTCTTTTGGTAGAAAGTTCATCTTTTATAGTTGAAAATGCAGTTGTTTGGTTGAAAATTAATCTGTTTTAGTTCTCAGAACGTTCAAGTCAAGTTTCCTGAAATCCAAGTTCGAGTGTATTTTGTATAAAATGCAATATATTTTTACTCTAAATCTCATGAATATGCTACGTACATCAATTTTATTTAAAAGAATTGATTCCCCTATTGTTCCCTTATTTTCGTGAAAAATCAGGGTTGCTACAGAACCTGGAAAAATTCTGGAATTTTAATAAAGAACCTGGAAAAGTCCTGGAACTGTAGAAAAAGAGCCTGTAAATTTGTATTGTCATTTCTTTCTGAAGTTTTAATGATTATTTAAGTACTTTTCTGCTTTTTTTAAAATTCAGATTGATATGAATTGATTAAATTACTTTCTAACCATTTGATTGAGCGTGGTTAGCGTATACCCGAGGTATTACCTGCTACTTTTTTAATATTGCATATTAATAATTTTTGTTCTCTATTCAAAAACGTTGTTTAGAAGGAAATAATAGTCTAAAAGACTTTTAAAATTTCCATTGATTAATAATTTTATGCACAGTACCTCTGGAAGTTATCTACACGTCTACTTTTTGAGATGTTGCTAAAGTGACTCATTTTTTATAATAGTAGCCTGAATTTTTTCCTCATAGTAGTACAAACGTTAATAAAATTCTGCATCTAATAAGCCCAAGTTGAAGGCAAAATGCCAATGTAATAAAAAGATATTGCAAAAAGACGTCAAATTTCAACATTTTTGAAAAGTTGGACTATATTGTTGGTTACATTACGAACAGTACAATGCTTTGAAATTGATTTGGGTTCAAATTTTGAATAGAATTTTTAAAAAAACTTTCCTGGAAATTTTTGAAAAGTTGACCTGGAAAAACTGGAAATGTCCTGGAATGTTGAAATCCGACTTCTGTACGTAACAACCGTGAAAATCACCTAATTTCCCCTGTTTTGAGAGCATCTTAGGTTTTGAAGTTTGAACTCCGTCTAATCTCTGAGATATGTTTGTTCTTCAGTTCTTGAGTTTTGATTCTCAAATCTGATTATTTAAATTGTCAGTACATATTTCTATATTTTTTTGTAATCTGATGTGATTTGCTTTAATGGCCAAGCAAATGAGAATCGATTTAAGAGGTCAGATTGGAAATGAGTAAACAGCCAATTATCTCCATTTGGAGAATAGAATATGATCTTTATGATGCTATTGTTGGTGAATCCTATTCAGTACTATGTATGCTTCACTTCTGAATTTCCAGACACATGTGTATACGCATAATGTAAACCTTTAGTGCGTCCATTGAACTGACTATAATGAGCAAATACTCTACTGGTGCCCCAGAGCGATATATTATATGTATTGCATTGTTATTATACACGTGTAGATTTAATACATACATGAGAATATCGACTGGTCCAGGAATATTCCGCTATGAACTACAGTACTACACAAATTCAGGAATACACACACACTAACACGCCCCTTCAACGAGCGGGCGCAACTGAAGGGATTCCTTGCGCTTACGCTATATCACTATGTGGAATGGAAAATGCATAATAATGAATATTATCAGACTGAAAACACTCGAAATGTTTGTATGATTGACATTCATTATATCGAGTATGGAATTGCTTTCTTCGGAAAATATTGCTTTTGACTATCCATTTAGAAAATCCTGCACGGAGAAAAATGGATGTTCAAAGTATGGTAGTACCGCCAAACATACAGATATTGACACATACACCGAAAAAACAGAAGTGAATGTTTGTTGCGGGTAATTTTCAAGTAGATTAAGTTGAATTTTTTGCATTAAAACAAAAGAAGATTCAATGGAAAATATATAAAAAATAACAGGTAATAGGTAAATAGATTCAATAGAAAAAATGTTATATAACATTCAGTAGAGTTGACATGGTAACCATTTCCAATGTGGTGGGTGAATCTTAACACATGAAGGTAATTTTTGTTGCAGGTAGAGATTACTCTTAAATCGCTGTATAGATTACATTTTTTCTGTGAAAATCTGCTATCTATTAGAGATATTAGGCTTGAATATATTTTTATGTTAAACTGAAGCATCCAAGATGTTAAAGTTGCACAGGAAAAGACGCCAGACCTCTGTCGGCTGCTTGATGAAGCTTGTAGTCAATGTCGTTCGATGTCATTTCATATCGTATGTGAACTTGTGGAAAAATGACGATTTTTAATATTTTTTTGCAAATATTAATAATAGTGCTGTAAATTGCTTAGGGAGTGTAAAATGGTTGACGTAAATGCTGTTTCTTTTTCAAAAAATTCTTCGAGATAAGAACGCTCTGCGTTGCATATCTTTAATATCCAGAGAAACTAACCTTTAACATCTAGATGACTGTCCTATACTTAAACATTAAATATGTTAACCTGAAACATCTTGATGTCGAGGGTAAACATCCGTTTTTCTCCTTGTGGATTTTGAGATTATTCAGAGTGGCCGCTGGACCGGAAAACCGGGAAATGCCCTGGTGGAAACATTTTTACAAAAGAGTACACAAAAACTAAAACCATTTTTACAGAAATCTATAAATAATTTCAATATATTACAACAAAAATTACAGGAAAGTACAACATTTGTATATTATTCAGACGAATTTTGTACTTTGTTTTGTATATTGTTGTATTTTATTGTAGTTTTAACTTCCTACAAGAATTTACAAAAGAGCAAAACTACAAGCATCTTCAGGAATTTACAGGTTTTGCAGCCAAAAAGTTGTTCTTTTTAGACCTAA